>CM052249.1:6057267-6068670 GCA_028455795.1 Lasioglossum marginatum
TATAACTCCCGCAATTTGAATTATTTTTACTTGAAAAAAATAGTACATGTACTTGAAATACCCATAAATGTATATGCAAAATTCTAATACAAAAAGTTCAGTAGTTTTCTTAACAAAAATTCGTAAAATTTGGTGAAAAAGGCACTCGAGACCGGAATACACCCTCAAAATACACTCTATAAAAAAATGAATAACTTCAACAATTTTTATTACTTTTACTTGAAAAAAATTCTGTATGCACTTCAAATATCCGTAAAAGTGTCTGCCAAATGTCAATGCAAAAGGTCCAACAGTTTTCCTGAAAAAAATACCTGAATGTTCGCCCAAAAACGGAGGGTACCCCCTTGATAGAAATCCTTCTGGAACAGAACGTTTCAATAAAATATTATCATTGACAATAAAAAAATCGGACTAGCTTCCAGATTTGCAACAGCGAGAGAAGGATAACCAGGGTGCATTTCGAGTACGCGATAAAGCCGACAAGCTTCGTCGGATCCCGGCGATCGAGAGAGGTCACGTGATGGCTGTCATTTCGCCGGTAACCTGTAATAACACGACTTCTCCCTTCGATCATCGGATCGTGTCGCGATCAGAGAGGAGATCGAGATCGAGTACTTACTCAGGGAACCCGGAGAAAGGAAAAAGGTTGAAGCGAAAAGAGAGGAGGGGGGGGGGGGGGGCCCGGGGGAGAACCAGAAGAAGGTAAGGTAAAGGGGGGAAGGGACGGTGAGTTCGATCTTGATCACCGTATCCGTTATTCCGGGACGATCGTAGCGAGTCAATGACTTTTGCATATCGCGGGATCGATCTTCCGTCGGGCAGAAACGGCTCGCATAACTTCGATCGACGCGGGATATGTATGTATTGTGTCGAGCACGTGGACCCGGCACGGCGCCGCGCAGTCTAGCGTATCGTTCCGGTGAATTTGGCGGACGACCGTGTGCTCTCGACACCGTCCGCCAATGGCTGCCAATCTTTTTTGCTTGTTGAGCAACGCTCGGCATTTTCGCGGCGACAAAACTGACGCGGCCTCTCCGCGACGTATCAGGCGTCAGCGCGTACAGAGCGTGTCAAAAGGTGCGGACGCCCTAGTCCGTGACATTGAGCACACAAGGTCGTTCGTTTCGCTGCAAAAGTGGTGCTCTTGAAAATAGTCCTCTTGAAAAATGATGGTGTAATATTATTTCATTGTCGAACTGGTCTTCTGGTTTCATAGGAATGAAAGTATTGGGTTGGCAAGAAAGTAATTTCGGTATTGTAAGGTCAAATTTAAACCAATTTTTTTATTCAAGCTATGAACTTTAATCAATCGTTTTGGCTGCTAGCTTCACAATTTATAAATGTTTTTAGCTCCACACTCTATAGAAAAATGTATAACTCCTGCAATTTGAATAAATTTTACTTGAGAAAAATAGTACATGTACTTGAAATACCCATCAATGTATGTGCAAATTTCTAATCCAAAAAGTTCAGTAATTTTCTTAAGAAAAATTCGTAAAATTTGGTGAAAAAGGCACTCGAAACTGCAATACACCCTCAAAACACAATATAAAAAATTGTATAATCCACAATTTTTATTATTACTTGAAAAAAATAGTACATGAAATACCCACCAATGTATGTGCAAAATTCTAATCCAAAAAGTTCAGTAGTTCTCCTAAGAGAAATTCGTAAAATTGGTAAAAAAGCTCGACCTCCGTCGCTCGCTTAAGCGACGCGCCTCGGCTTAAGGGTTCGGGTTAAATAGTAAATAATAAATAATCCTATTTATTTTGAAGTATGTGGTACAACTTTGAAAATGAAATATCTTATTTGGTGCAGTAATTTTTGAAAATAAAATAATTTATTTGAGCAATAACTTTTGAAAATAGCATTTCATTTGAAGAATATTGAACATATTTGTATTTTGTCTTTTTATTTCCAATTTCAATTATAAATATTATTGCTGAAAACAATGATTCGAATTCAATACATTTACGAGTGTACGTTTATGCGGTTTCTCAGAGTATTAGAACAATGTAAAAAATAAAATATTTGTTTCGTGTTTCAGATTGTTAAAAAGACGTCTTTGAGACGTCTTATTTCAGACGTAAAAACGACGTCTCCAAATAGACGTGTTTTGTGGGACGTAAGACGTTCAGACCTAAAAACGACGTAAAACAGACGTCTATGAGACGTCGTGTGCTATCTGGAATATGTTATTTAAAAAATACTATTTTCTTTAAACAAAATAAAATCTAAAATATTAAATATTATTTGAAATATTTGTTTCGCCAAATAATGCCCACTGGCAACGATACGATCAGTCAATGCGCATACCGGCGCGCGTGTCATTTATTCAGGGACAACCGGTGCTATCGATCTGAAGCATCCCGATAAGATGCAACCGGTGCAACACGGCGCAGTGTGCACACACGAACGAGCCGGAGCAAATAGTATCATTCCTCGTATCATTGCGCAACGATAGTCCGAGCGTCGTGTATCATCCGACGCGCAGGTACTCCGCTTGCACGGTCATTGGCATCGAAGGGAACAGCTTCGCGAGAGCCGCATCACGTGCTACGATTATTGGTAATTACCCAGATAGCCACGGGTCATCGCGCGGTTACGTGGGCCGCACCCTTTCGCTCGGGTTTTTCAATCGTTATTAAACCCTCCGCTCCGTACCATCCACGATCTGTTTAGCTTCGGATCCCTGAGAAAAAGCCCACCCCCGAGACCCACACGCCCCTTCTGTACAAAGAAATCGTTGCATCTCACCACGCCCTCCATTTAACCGGGCGCTCCTCGCCCAAGGTGCTTTCTACCAGTGCATCCTCTTCCCCCCTTTTTTTTTGTTCGAATCCGGTCCATTCTTCTTTCTCTCGTTTTACACCCTTAGGGTTGCCCTTCATTTCAACCCTCAAAGGGACCTTCGAAATGTGCTTTAACGTGTTCGCGACATTTTCCTGATTAAAATGAGTCCAAACACGACACCATTCGGACCACATTCACATTTCATTCACAGTGGAATCTCGATTATCCGAACTAATGATATCTAAATTCATGTGATTCAATGTGAAGCAATCTATATACGTAGAACACGATTCATTGTAGAGATCAGTGGAGACTTAGCCTAAATCTGTAGCTAGATGTTCGGATAATCGAGGCTCCATTACATCGTGCATTAAACGAGTAAATCCGACGCTAACTATATCGTGTTTGGGCTCATTTTAACCAGAAAAATGTCACGAATATGTTAGTAGAAGTAACATCAAAAGATAATTGCTCACAAAACAAATTGTATTCATTTTAGTTAATTTTGTCTTAAACTTATACTTGTTGTTTTGCTATGAAAATGGACGCCGACCAGCGTCCCAGTTGCGAGTTAGGTGGACTCCTAAGAGTCGTCCGCTGGCTGGGAGTGAAATATCCTTGGGTGTATCTCGCGTGAAAGCTTTCGATTTAACTGGAATCGGTTGTGACAGAAATCGTTTCGAATACGTTCTGCATTGTGGCGTCGAATGGAAGAAGCCGAACGACCCGGCGCGCTTAATAAATTTCTCTGCCGGGCAGGTTTATACACGGCGGAACCCCTATGGCGATTGGTTAAAATCTACGAATAAATCACCGTGCCCATATGAAACATGCCATCTTACTTCCGAACTTATCCTTGCTCACGAAACCCCATCGATTAGGCTCGAATCCGGATTAATAATCGTTTCGTCGTAAATATACACACTTGGTCAATATGTCGACTACCGTTACGCCTCGATATGAAATTAATTCGTTCGATTAGGAAAACTGTACGAACGATTTTATCAGTGGACATTCGATAAGTACGAAACTTGGGGCTTTGGGGCGTGGTTTACGCTTATCGACCGCCCAATCACACCCAAACTCTAGATCCTTACTTCTCCCACTTGTGGAGCAGTCGCTGTACTAACAATGAGACATTAGATAACAATTAGACGTCCAATAAACAAAAAAATAAAATTAATGAAAATATATATTTCCTGTCCTAGTTTCAAAAACAGTACGAACTATGAATTCCAATAATATATTTGTAATAAAATGAGTACAAAAATGAGTACATGGAATTTGAAACAGTGAAAAGATTAAAAGTATTAATATATTATTTTTACTATATTAAAATTATTAGTAAAAAATATAAATTTATATTTAGCTCCTGTGTCTTCCAATTGATGCACAAACATTTTATTTTGCATAAAGAGCAATAAACAATAAAAAAGAATTTTTAATCAAATAAATGATCATCAAATGAGAAGTGATTGTTTTAATTGCGGACCAATTGTTCGACGCGCACGGTAGCGAGCACTGCTACAGAGTCGAAATTAGGGAGAACAGATGTGCCATAATGAAGCGAATCTCGCGCGCAATCTTGCGCGACAAGGACCCTATCCGACGCCATAAATTAAGATGATAAAATCCCAGCGAGAGCCCTAAGCACTTTTCCCGGGAAGATGTACGATCCGTGGCGAAACTTTTGCTTCTTTTCCTCGCTGGCGATTCGATGGTGGGCAAGAAACCGCGGGGCAGCGACTCTCACGATCATTCACTCCGATGTTCCCCAGTATGTCTTTGCCCTCGGTTTAATTAATCATTCGGCCCTTTACACGTGTTAACACGTTTGGAAACAGTGGGGCTGGTCGTTTGAAGAAACGCATAAAACTCCGAGTTCCGTGCGTCGAAACTTTTTTTTCTCCGCTCATAACTCATCCCGGATTTTCTTCTTGCTCGCGCGGCACCCTTCACCCCGCGTTTCTTCGGAGTATAGCACCCATAAAATACCAGCGGAGAGTCATGAGCTCGCGAGCTATAACGCACCGGAGGGACAGGACCAATCGAAGTTCCCCGCGAGGATGATTAATGTCTTGCTACCTTGTGCTAATCGATTCGATTGGCGACGCAGTGCTCGAGGATCCGGAAGGCAATCGATGCGTCAACGGGGCCCGACGCACAGTGGTCCGAATCGAGAAATTCAGTGACATTTCGCCAAAAATCAACTTTCTCATATCAATATCCGATCAACATGTATCTCTTCTTAAACGTTCATAGATTTCGAAAATGAAGAAAATAAATCAAATATAATTCAGATTTGAATTATACAAACACTTGAAGTTGGACATTTTAAAATTGGAATATTTTACGCGGAAAAAAACTGTCCTGTTTCTACGTGGTGTCCCGAGGAGCTCAGTTGATACAGTATTTTATCGATATAAGTCCCCAGCACGGGTCTGCCGAGGGACATTTATACGCCAGGGATAGTATTCTTTGACTTTTGCCGAACGTAGAGAAGGACAGCGAAGCTCGAGAGGCCTCGGTCGCCGAGAAGTGTAAACTAATGTATAACTAATCTGAATTTCCACCTTCTTTATTTTTCATTACTTTTTTATGGAACTTTCATTGACATATTCGTGGCATTTTTCTAATGCAAAATCATACCAAATATGATATAATTCCGATGATATTTACTTGTGTATATAATATAATATAATATAATAGACGATTAAAGTTTCTGGCGCAAGGAGCGCGAGCCTTTGAACTGTGCCGACGCGGCGACTGTGGCTCTCCGCGTCTCTTTCTTTCCTATGCGTTGTCCTTCCTTGCGGCCCCTCAAGGGGGTATACCCCGCAGTAGTGGGGATAGATCTGGGACATTTACAGGCCAGACATTTGGGACATTTATGGATAAAATACTGTATTTGGTTTCAATTTTTTTTGTTTGTTTTGAAGAGCACTCTTTTGAGATAAGAAATCGTGCACGCCATTAATAATTATTGTATACAGGGTGGTCCGCTTAAATAAGGCCACCTAATATCTCTTCAGGTTATCGTGATGCAAAAAATATTTGTTACGTAATGTGCATGGTGTCGATGGACCAAATATCTGGCAAGAATATTTGTTTCCGGAGGTCATTTTTTTCGGAGTTATCAAGGTCGTCAATGTTTTTCTTATAAATAACTAAATTTTTTTTGTGTTGCATCGTGTAACTGATCGAAAAACACATTCAGATATGTATGATAACATGACCTTGAAATGACCTTGATCTTCGAAAATTGGCCTTCCTCTGCGTGATTCGTTAAAGTAAGGCTACCTACATATATCTCCAGGTTATTGTGATGCAAAAGATATTTGTTACGTAATGTGCATGGTGTCGATGGACCAAATATCTGGCAAGAATATTTGTTTCCGAAGGTCATTTTTTCAGAAGTTACCAAGGTCATCAATGTTTTTTGATAAATAACAATTTTTTTGTACTGCGTCGTGTAAACGGTCGAAAAATACATTCAGATATGTATAATAGCATGACCTTGAAATGACCTTGATCTTTTAGGTCAGGTGCTTCATCTCAAGGTCATTTCAAGGTCAAGTTATTATACATATCTAAATGTATTTTTCGATCAGTACCCGAGGTACCAGACCGAGGTACCCACGGTAACTCCACACATGTTCTTATCTAATAGGGCCACATCAGGCCTGGACGAAGCCCGAAGAATTTCATCCCGGACGCTAGATCAGTCACCTATAGTATCCGTTCAGACTTTATAAAGCTAGACAACCCATTTTGACTGAAGCCTGTTAGCACGGACCAGGCTCGGGCCACATCGGGCCTGGACGAAGCCCGAAGAATTTCATCCCGGAGGCTAGATCAGTCACCTAGGATCTGTTCAGACTTTATACAGCTAGACCACCCATTTTCACTGAAGCTTGTTAGCACGACCAGGATCGGGCCACATCGGGCCTTCTTTTTTTGTGTCAGGGCGGTGGGGAAATGCTTTTTGCGCACACCCCCATCGATGGAATTTGGGGGAAACGTGGCTATATATATATAGCCCTACCCAAACCCACTAGAAACCCACCGCCCAAGGATCACAAACCCTTTTCCCTCTTCTGACTATCCGGGAAGAAAGAAGCATGGGGACCCACTATTCATATTAGCTCCTGTGCTTCTTTGAGGTATCCACGGTAACTCCACACATGTTCTTATCTAATAGGGCCTGGACGAGGCCCGAAGAATTTCATCCCGGACGCTGTATCAGACAGCTGGTATTTGTTCAGCCTTTATATAGCTAGGGAACCCATTTTGACTGACGCGCGTTAACGCGGGCCGGGCTCGGGCCGCGTCGGCCCGAAGAAATTCCGCGTTGGCTCCGGCGTCAATTAAATCCTCCCGCCCGGTTCCTTGAACCGGAATACCGTCGGCCGATCGCGATTACGTCGTCCGCGATTTATTCCCCGGTTTCCACGAATGTTAACCGGCCCGTTTAGCTAGCCTAAAGCCGCGCGACAATAAACGCGGATAAACCACCGTCTGCTCTCTAGCACACGGCACCGTCTAACCGCCTAGATCCCCGATTGCCGCAAAGGGAGAACACACCGGGACTAGAGAGTCACGAACCCAACGACAAATAGGCTGAACGCACCCGCAACTCCTATTATCTCGCCGGCTCATTGTCAGACGAACCTTTTCGCTGCCTTAACAGCATTATGCTAGGGACGTGGGCGTCGCGTCGCGCCACAAACATAGATAATCGTCGCCGAAACGCGACTCCAGACTAGTCCAGACGCCCTGGACATATTCTAACGCCGACAAACGTCCCTCCCCCTTCCCCCAGACCTTTGTTCTCGACGTTACCTGATTCTACCGAGTTTCTTGACTCCGCACTGGGCCCAGCTTCGGGGCCCGACGTTTCTACGATTCTATGTATGCTCTATCCAACGAGTCTGCAACGACAAATATTACTGGGGGTCACTCTGGCTGATGGGAGGCTGAATCCCAATTTTTAATAAAAATACTATGGGCTGAAACCTCTGCAAAAATATTAAAAAAATTTTTCGTGGACGAATCTTCAGGCCCAGGACCAGGGAACTACTTACTTGCAAAGTACTCCTCTAGATTAGTTCAGACCGCAACGCTCTCTGGATTAACTTTGGAGGTTATGTCGATTTCAGCCAGAAGACGGTCGAAAATTACCGGTTCCTGATTGTTTCGACTGTGTGCCCCACTCGGAAAAATCTGAAAAAATTACATTATATGTTTTTTTACATTATATATATTAACGACCATAACGGGATGCTGAAACTGTAAAAATATGAACTTTCTATTCCATACCTTGTACAAGAAATCGGCATTTGAAAATTTTGTTTATCCTTTTAAATTCGGTGTCGAGGGGTAGAAATTCTGAAAAAATTCATGGATGTGCAGTCTAATGGCTAGAATATGCCTGATTTTTTCAGAATTTTCAAAAGAAGAGGGTAAGAGAAATTACGGAGAAACCTGATTTTCTTCGGCACCCCATTACTACCCCTCATGTTGACATATAAGGATGAAAATTGGTACAGAGTATTTTCTTTAGATAAGGTGTCGGATGGCCTGTTACAAATTCGATTTGGTTCAGGGTCACTTTAGACCTCCTCATCCGGCAACACCCTCTTTATTTAGCTAATTCGAAAAGGTAGAGATGAAAATTGGTATAGAGTATTTTCTTTGGATAAGATATCGAATGGCCTGTTACAAATTCAATTTGGTTCAGGCTCACTTTAGACCCCCTCATCCGGCTACACCCTTTTCATTCAGCTAATTCGAAGAGCTATGAATGAAAATTGGTACAGAGTTTTCTTTGGATAAGGTATCGAACGGCCTGTTACAAATTCAATTTGGTCCAGGGTCACTTTAGACCCCCTCATCCGGCTACATCCTTTTCATTCAGCTAATTCGAAGAGCTAGGGATGAAAATTGGTACAGAGTATTTTCTTTGGATAAGGTGTCGGATGGCCTGTTACAAATTCGATTTGGTTCAGGATCACTTTAGACCCCCTCATCCGGTTACACCCTTTTCATTCAGCTAATTCGAAGAGCTAACTCGTCAGCGTTAATTTCGTGGAGTACTAATGCTGTCGCGTTGATCACCATGCATCCTGTCAGTGGCGCTCCCCGTGTAAGTGGAGTAACTCAAGCAAACGAAAAACGAACCGGTATCGGCGCAGGAATGCCCCATGGAAATTAGAATGACAAAAGCCGCGCCCTAATGGGCCAGGCAAGAATGGTCGATGTCGGGAAAGGAGGAGAGGGACGCGAGCAGATCCGAGAAATACGACTTCGGTGATCGAGAGGAAGGGTGGAAACCTTCTTAAGGTACACTCGGAGCTTATCGGGACGTATCTGGAATGAACACTATTTCCTGTTACGCAGGGTGTGACCGAACGCATGCCGGTACATCATGGTTAATCCTTTTTGGGTTGGTCAGAGATAGTCCCTGCGGGAGTGCGGCAGAGATTGTCAGTTATTTAACCAGGTGTTCGGAAGAACAACAATACAACTATTCGATCCACTATACCAGGTGTGCTCAACATAGGGCAAGTGACGTCACCGATTTCAGCCAGTAGCGAAAATGCATGTGACATGCAGCCTTCCCCAGGGGCGTGGCTTCGTACCCCCAGGGGCGTGCGAACGAGCACACAGCTCTGCATTATACATTATTAAAAAATGGCCTCTATACTAATTGTTTTTACTATTAGACAGCGGATCTTTACGCGAAACAAGAATTTTAAAACTGGAGTTACATAAAAATGTATTATTAATAGTGAAATAATATTATTTTTAAACTCCTTTTGCCCATAAATTTATTCAGTCTGCTGTATAATTGTTAAAATGAGTGATTTGACTCACAGTTGTGTGTACGGTAATTGTGTGTACTGTTTCTTAGATCTTGTAGTTTTAGTGGAGGGGATAGGCAATTTTCTTAGATCCTGCAGTTTCCATTTTCTTCGATCAAGGCCTCGGTGTTAATCTTTCTAATCATTTCAATCAAATAAATGGAACTTCAAGAATGATTTTCTTTCGTCATTTCAACAAAATAAATTGAATGGAAGAAAGCAATTGTTGAAGTTAATTAAAATCAACTCTACGGTACACAGTATAATTTTTGCCAGGCAATCACCGCCGAGGATAATAATGGCAATAAGGGCAATTACAACGGGTAATAAAGCTGTCATTATGATTGCATGAACGCGCATTCCGTCGGGGACTTGCCGCAATCCGAAGGGGTTGCAGTTTTTCGTTCTGTTGCTACCACATTTCTTTTTTTTTATCAATATCGTTATTGCGTTATAATTTTCCGAAGAGATTGATATGTTCCGAACGGGCTGTCGTTAAATTATAGGCTTCGCTCGCGTTCTTGCATCGCACGCGATAATTACGTTGCATTTGTTGATAGCGAAATAACAACAAAAAATAATAAAGTACGCAGTTCAATATTACATAATTATCTAGATTGCGGATTGTGTGCATTTGGGGGAAACACGAGACGGTAAAAGTTAAGACAAAAAGTGAAAAATTTCAGATCTCTCTAAGACGTTTGTCGCAAGACATTCAGACGTCTAAAAGACGCTTCGAAAGTCACTCGACGGTCGCTGGAACGTCGCTGGGAGGTCTCCTGAATGTCTTTCGTTACAAAACGGTACGTCGTAAAGACGTCTTTTCGACGAACTTTCGACAACTTTTAGACGTCTTGAAGGCGTCTGTTTAGACGTCTAAGGCGTCTTTTAGACGAACTTTTGACGACTTTTAGACGTCTTCAAGACATCCTGAAGGCGTCTTTTAGACGTCTCATTTCAACCGTAAAAATGACGTATCCAAAAAGACGTCTTTTAGACGTGTTAAAGACCTCTTTTTGGTACGTAAGACGTTCAGATCTAAATAGACGTAAAGACGACGTCTAAAAGAAAAATTTGTTAAGAAAATTTATCAGGAATGAAGAAAATTTGAAGAAAAATTATACACACATTTCTTTAATTCGTTCAGAAAATTTCATACGAGAAGAAAAGAATTGGTTCACAAGAATCACATTTTCGCGACATTTGTTTAACTGCTTAATGGAGCAGTTAGCGAAAACAAAACAGTTGAAGATTTCATTGAAAGGTTCGAGTTTCACAGTGAACAAGCGGACTCCGCTACTTATCAATATCGCGATCTCGATACGGGGATCCATCAAGCGTATACACACTCGACCGCGATCAGATGAATACTTAATCGATGCTGGCTAATCGATTTAACGCAATCATTAAGCAACCGTTCAGCCGTGATTCATTGACGCTTGCTGGATCGGTGACGCACGTCGGTTTCTTGGTTTTCAGAAAATTTCCACACAATTGAATAACATGCGAACTTTATAGAAAGTCAATCCTGTGCACACCCTTCGAAATTCCTCGAGTTCTTTTTAGATTTTATAACGCTTCATTTATTAATTGTATTCCATTTTTTGTATGATTCAATAATAAGATAAAATATTTATTCATTTATTATCACTGTATATTTTATATTATATTATATATTATATTAATATTATCAGATAACTGTATTGCCCTCTATTGTATTCTACTATATTGCACACCCTTTGAA
>CM052249.1:6068770-6132005 GCA_028455795.1 Lasioglossum marginatum
ACTCCCAGTGCACCGGTTTCCCTACTCTCGGTGTATCGGTTCCCCCATTATCAGTGAATCGGTTCCCCCACTCCGAGTGCATCGGTCTCCCTACTCTCAGTGTATCAGTTCCCCCACTATCGATGCACCGGTTCCCCCACTATCAACTATTCCATATTGTAAAGCACGGTAGGGGCAATATGAAACAGTTGGTAGTGAAGGAACTGTTACACTGGGAGTCGCGAAGCGACAGCGGGGAAGAATTTGGTCTCGCCTGGAGGGTGAATTGGAGGAAACTGAAGAAAAAAATGTAAAAATTTCAGATACTACTCCGTGGAGCACAGAAGCGACGTGTCCAGCGTGGAGTATGGTCACATCTCGGAAATGGAAGTGACTCCCTTCATGTCGCACCGAGCACTGCCACTTCAGTATTTCATCGAGATCATGGTGGTGGCCGATGCCAAGATGATAGAGTACCACCGGCCTGAATACTTGACTGGATACATTCTGCTGCTGATGAGCACGGTGAGTCTTCACTTCATCCGATTATCTTCCGGAAAAATGTCACGAGTCTGCTGATGAAAGTTAGAATACAGAAATATTGTATTAATAAGAATTAGTATACCGTTTCACTGATAGTCCCAGATAGCACAGAGACATCTCGAAGACAGCTGTAAGACGCCTGCCGCAAGACATTCGGACGTCTGAACGGCTCCCGAAAGTCTCCTGAATGTCTTGTGTTACAAAACGGTACGTCCTACAGACGTCTTTTAGTCGTAGTTTAGGCGTCTTTTTAGACGACATTTCCGAAAAGACGTCTTATTTCAGACGTAAAAACGGCGTCTTAGAGACGTCTTTTTGGGACGTACGATGTTCAGACCTAAAAACGACGTAAAACAGACGTCTGTGAGACGTCGGATGCTACCTGGGGTGCAACATTTCGCGTATTCTTTTCTACGCGATATCCGTACCTACCCATACACGATGCAAGTCACATTTCAGTCCCGAAATTCTCAATAATAAATGCATTGCATATCGAATTTAGTATGAAAACGATACGACGCACGCGAAGAAGCGCACCTCGCGGCGCACCCTGCGCAGCCGGGTATTTATTACACAGCATCGGTCCGACATCCGTCCGAAAAAAAAGAAACAGAACACGTGGAAACAAAGCCCGACACGCCGCGTGGGTGTATCACTTTGTCCGAGCACGATTTCGGCGAAGACAAAAAGAAAGGCGGGCCTCTTCGGTACCGGAGGCGAACAGGATTAAAAGAGGATCCACGGAACAGCGGCGCGGCGCGGCGCGGCGGCTGGATCCTACGGATGATCGATCTTGCTTGCCAGCGGGATCTGTCACGAGCATTAAATATTATGCAAATGCGTTGGCTGCGTTCCTAGTTCGTTTCGGATATCGGAAGGTAGCCGACGAACTTTCGACCATCAGTCAACCACCTACGGCACTAATTCGATAGCCGCTGAGAAAAATCGTCTGTACCGTCTCCGACCATAACCTCTGGAGCCGTGACGAATCGGTGTTAATAAAATTTCGTGATATTAATGATATCACGAAATAATAAATGAGTATTTATTGATGAATTATGTACTGTGATGTACTACATAGAATGTACTAGAATGTACTAGAATGTACTAGAATGTACTAAAATGTACTAGATTGTACTAGGATAATTCCAGTGTATTTTTGCATATTCTAGTATATTGTAGTATATTCTAGTGCATTCTGGTATATTCTTGTATATTCTAGTGTATTTTAGTACATTCGATGTACATTCTATGTATATCCTAGAATGTCATATTACATTTCAGTATATTATATGTAGTATATTCTTATATATTCCAGTATGTCATTCTATGTTCTAGTTCATTCTAGTACATTCTAGTATATTCTAGTACTTTCTAGTACATTTTAGTACATTCTAGTACATTCTAGTACCTTCTAGTACATTCTAGTACTTGCTAGTACTTCCTAGTACATTCTACTACTTTCTAGTACATTCTAGTACATATGTACATATATACTAGATTGTACTAGAATAAACTGGAACATAGAATATAGTAAAATATACTAGAATACATTAAAATACAGTAGAATATACAAGAATGCACTAGAATATACTATAATATACTAGAATACACTAAAATATACTGGAATATACATACCAGAATGCATTAGAATATACTACAATATACTAGAATACACTAAAATACAGTAGAATATACAAAAATATACTAGAATGCACTACAATATACAGAAATATACTAGAAAGTAGTGAACATACTATAATATACTAGAGCATATTCGAATATAGAAGAATGTACTACAGCACGTGCGTATAGGCAATTTCCCCTAGATTTGTGAAATCGGTCACCGCACAGCAGGGGCAGGGAACGCGAAACGAATGGCCGGAAGTTTCGTTTTCGCGCACGAATCGCGTGGGCCGGCCGCGGTTTCGCAACCAGGGGCCGAAGGTCGTTAATCATCTTTAATTAGCGGGCTGTATATTCGCGTTTTACCGGGTGGAAATTTCAGCGGCGCGAGAAATTAGCGTGCCTGGTTGACATAATGGACGCCCCTGTTGAGGGGAATACAATCTTGTCGACAAGAGAGAACCGGCCACTCGGATTCTACCACGCAAACATTTAGAAACCATATATATGTATGTATAGGTTATGTATGTATATTCCGTGGGATATAAATTTCAGGAGCGACCGACGCCTGCGTGGCTGCGAGCGCGGCCGCGCACAATTCATCGTCGAGAGAATAGAAAGTACAAGTTGCACCTTCGGGATTATAAATTCTACCCGGCCACTCCGATACGATCGCGCTGTTTAACTACCTTTAACGCGACGTTGACATTTTCGCCCAGCAATTGGAGCTCGGATCGAATTCGAGCCGAGCTGCTTCCGGGCGAACGGGATCGTAAACCTCGCGCGGAAATGGAAAGTCCCTGTGCATCGTTAAGAGGCTGCATTCCTTCAGCCGAATAAACATTTATCGAATTTTTCGGAATTTTTTTCAGAAAAACTGTTTAACCTTTCGCAGTGGGATTTGGCAGACATACTTACGGATATTTCGAGTGCATACACTATTTTTTTCAAGTAAAAATAATCAAGTTTGCATGAGTTACATATTTTTTTAGACGGTATGTTTTAAGGGTTGGTTCTGGTTTCGAATGCCTTTGACACCAATTTTTACGGAAGATAATTTTTCTTAGGAGAACTGTTAAACATTTTAGATCAGGATTTTCCACATACATTCACGGGTACTTGAAGTACACGTATTACTTTTTTCAAATAAAAATAATAAAAATTGCATGAGTTACATATTTTTTTAGATAGTATGTTTTAAGGGTTGGTTCTGGTTTCGAATGCCTTTGTTATCAATTTTTACGGATTTTTCTTAGGAGAACTACTAAACTTTCTGGATCAGCATTTTCCACATACATTCACGGGTATTTGAAGTACATCGGGTATTTTTTTCAAGTAAAAATAATCAAAATTGCGTGAGTTACATATTTCTTTATAGAGTGTGTCCCCACTCTACCTTCCCCTTCCTCGCCGCTGTCCCCACGCTCCGGTACAGGCAGAGAGGAGGTAACTATTCCCCTCGCTCCCTCCCCTCACGTGGAGACTGTACACTGTACACAGCTCCCTCTTGGAGGAAGACTGCGAAGCCTTGGGATCAATACAGCGAATCTCAGATTGACTGGATTTACAGCGTCCCAGCGGTGCCGGTAACATTGTAAACCTGCTATCCGTCAAGTGATAAATTCGTTCGAACAACCGATCCGCTAATTACTTGGAGAATTACGAGAATCGATTGTGCCGGACAGATAGCGCGCGTCGGAGGCATTAGAAGCAATTCCCTCCCCGGTGGACGGAAACATGAAAATCACGACCTAACCCGGGCCCGATTTGCATTCAATCCGATCGCCACGGCAGAAAACGGGATTTGCATTCGAATCGAATTACTGTGAGCGGTGAAAGATCGATCCGGTTGTACGTATGCTTATTGTGGGATGGCCAATTATATAATCGTCGGGCCCCGGAATCTTTAAACAGAGCGTAACGCTCGCGAAGCACGTGGGACGTGCCCCACTAAACCAGGTACAACACGGTGCACGGGCACGTTGCACGGTGCTCATACCACACTGGTACACTTTTCCCACTACGGGCTCCGTAATTTATGCCCGTCGGTCTGGTTTCGCAAGCGGCGCCTAGCACGGGATAGACCACGGAAAAAGGCAATCCTCTAAAGGTGGTATTCTGGAACGCGTGACCGTGCTTCCCAGATGCAATGTCTCGAGACCCACGGCCGTAATTCAAGTCCCCACCAATTGTTTTACCACGTTCCTCCTGTGGCTTGCTCGTCGCGACAACCCTTCTCCCCCTTGACCCTACCGAGCACAACACATATGAAAGCGAAACGACGTATTATAATATACTATATTATACTATATTATATTACACTATATTATATTACACTATATTATACTATACTATAATATAATATGGTATATTATAATATAGTATATTAGGTAATATAGTAGAATCATGTATAATATAGTATATTATATAATATAGTAGAATATTATATTTAGCTGGGCCAATAAACAAAATTTAAAAGATGTGTTTGGTCTACCCGTATAAATTATATATGCTCTGAAAATTTCATTGAAATCGGTTAATTGGTTTACGAGTTATAAACGATCAAAAGTGAAAAATTGCAATTTTTACCAGTTTTGATTGTTTATAACTCGTAAACCAGTTAACCAATCTCAATGAAATTTTCAGAGCGTATGTAATTTATACGAGTTGACCAAACACATCTTTTAAATTTTGTTTAATGGCCCAGCTAAAAAAGTTGTAAAAATCAATTTTTACTATTGTTTTTCACAATTCCGACTGAATGCATTTTTTCAACATATTTATTAGATATCATTCTAACTAAATTAATTCTTCTAGCCTTACAGAGAAATTGAAATCGTTTGGTCCATTCATAAAAAAGTATTCTGATTTAAAGTGTGTGTGATCAGTTATGCTCCTAACTGTACATTATTTTATACTATTCTATATTATATTATACTATACTATGTTATAGTATATTATACTTTCTATATATTATATGTATATTATATATTATATATATTTTTCTATACTATAACACAACTATATTATAATATACAATATACTGCGATATACTATACATATTATACTATACTATAACACAACTATATTATAATATACAATATACTACGATATACTATACATATTATACTATACTATATTATATTATATTATACTATACTATACCATACTATACTACATATACTATATGTTACATTAATACGCAAGGGATCTTCAGTAACTCCTTAGTCCAGAAGCCAGGACGACGCAATGGGAAACGATACGATCAACAAAGAGGGAATCCGGGGCAGGTAAAATCAATAGAACGAGGAAATCCGATCGTCCCGTGAGAAATGAATGATTCATATATAATTTGACGGTTAGCCTCGTCATTGTCAACCAGGTCATTACCATCCGAGTCGGTTGCACGTCCCACGCGAATCAGGACCACACCTCAGAAGAGGGCAACATCCCACGGAGCGTCCGGGACTCACTTTCACGTGCCCACGCCCGTCATTCATGCGACGATTCAATCAGCTTTCCTGGCTATCGATCATCTTTTGATATTCATGACTTTTTTTTGCGAATCGATGAAATCTAATTTGACGTCGCGTCGAACGGTGTTTGATAAGTTGAGTGTGGCCAGCGTATTCTATCGCGGGGCTGCCTTCTTGCGGGACACGTGTCGTTGCCATAACTACACCATGCGATATCTTCTCGGATCGTTGGCTGCTTCTAGCATCTTTCTGCTCCTCGCTTTAGTATGCCAATTCTTATGCCGATCTCTTGCAATACTAATCCTGTGACCACACTTTTGTTAGTAACAATATTTTTCATGAGACTATTGTCAATGTATTCCTGGTGATTTTCCGATTAAAACGACTCCAAACACGACCCTATTTGAAACGGATTTACTCGTTTAATCCACGATATTGTAGAACCTCGATTATCCGAACTGGAGTTCGGACAAGTAAATATGTTCCGAATTGTACCGTGTTTGGTATCGTTTTAATCAGGAAAATGTCACGGATACGTTGCATGTGAAATGTAAAAGATTGGGATTAATTAAAATTTATTAGTAAAATTGTTGTACTAGATCCGACAGAATTACAGAAAAGGAGGAGGAGGAGACATTCATCTTCTCTAGAATGCTTGAAAAAGGAGAATCGCGTTGTCACCTAGCGATTTGCCACGTTGGAATTTCCCGGTAGCCATCGCGGGGCATATTGTGCAACGATGTCTCTGCTCGCGGTTTCTGTGCCAGTTGGCTTTTTCATGGGGAACTATCAACGGTGTCAATATTTTATGGGCAATCACTGGAGAGGCTCCGATGGTTCAGCGAACATAAACTTTGAAATTCAATCGATCGTTGAATGACCTACGCAAGTGGTGAAAGCCTCGACGCGCACTTCTGATCTACTACATACAGTTGTGCCCCTAATTTTATCATCCGCAATTATATCTGAGACACTGTGTATAAAATATATTCAATTTAATAAGGTATCTGAGATCAGCTAATAATCCTCAAGGAATTCGATTTTATATTGCAATTATTCGCATTCTAGTATATTCTAGTATATTCTAGTATATTCTGGTATATCATACTACACATTCCAATATATTATAGTATATCATACCATATATTCTAGTATATCATACTATATTCTAGTACATTCTAGTATTATATTCTATTTTATTCTACAATTGTATATTCTGGTATATTCTAGCATAATCTAGTACATTCTAGTATACTATAGTATATTCTGGTATATTTTGGTATATTCTGGTAAATTCCAGTATATTTTACTATATTCTGATATAAAATATCAGTATATTATAGTATATTCTGGTATATTCTGGTACATTCTGGTATATTTTAGTGTATTCTAGTATATTCTGGTATATTCTGGTACATTCTGATATATTTCAATATATTCTAGTATATTCTGGTATATTCGGGTATATTCTGGTATATTTTAATATATTCTAGTATATTCTGGTATATTCTGATATAT
This sequence comes from Lasioglossum marginatum, assembly GCA_028455795.1. NCBI lineage: Eukaryota > Metazoa > Arthropoda > Insecta > Hymenoptera > Halictidae > Lasioglossum > Lasioglossum marginatum. The sequence goes on from CM052249.1 coordinate 6,075,913, forward strand.
CATACTATACATTCTAGTATATTCTAGTATATCATACTATATTCTAGTACAGTCTAGTATATTCTATTTTATTCTACAATAGTATATTCTGGTATATTCTAATGTAATCTAGTACACTAGTATATTCTGGTATATTCCAGTATATTGATATATTCTAGTATATTATAGTAGATTCTGATATATTCTGGTATGTTTTAGTATATTATAGTATATTCTGGTACATTCTGGTATTTTTCAGTATATTTTAGTATATTCTAGTATATTCTGGTATACTGCAGTATATTCTACTGTAGTCAGAGAACTAATAAAATATGAACAATGTTCGTGATGTTCAATGCGATGTTGAAAATATGAAATGGCGGTTCATCGGAATCGGTATACACACGAGACAAGAATGTGTGTGCAACGGGAAGAGCAGAACGATGTTAATAAACATGAATTTTTGCAGTCGAGATAACCCATTTAACCATACTCGTACAGTGAGGATCAGGACGGGATCGCGGTAGATACACGTCGCTTATGGATGACCACCTTCATGGAAACGAAAAACTTGTCTGTTTGAATGCGTCTGACATAGCGATCGCCCAGTGACACGATTGAATCGCCGCGTTTCTCTAACCGGTCCAGTGAGACTTCACCCGGGACCTTTTTTACGGTCTCCGGATCTGCCCGATGGCCTGTTAATCAACCCCCTGGGCGTTCGAAAAGAAAAAACACACGCGGGAGGAACAACGAAAAAAGGACGCTGCAATAATAGACTAGATTTGATTTATTCGCTAGAATTAACTTCGGATATTACGCCATTTAAAACAGTGAAGACTTCAAGAGCATCGATTATTATTATTTTCACCGCATTGAAATTATTAGTGACAAATATATATTTCAACAAACTTTTTAGTTTGCACAAAAGATCCGGAGTCGTAGCTAAAAAATTGATTTAATTATTTCCTGTGGGATTACGTAGGCAAACAATTCATTTAATTATTTCCCACGAAAAAATTGTTATAATTGCAACAATTGTGAATGGAGATATATATGAAACTAGTCTGAATTACGTAGTTAAAAAATTGATTTAATTACGATAATTTAATTACTACGGAAGAAAAATCGTTATAATTGCAACATTTGCGAATGGGAATATATAAAACTAGTCTGGATGACGTAGTTAAAAATTTGTTTATTTATTTCCCACCGGAGGATCCTTACGATTCGAACAATTCTGGCAGGAACTCTATAAAATCAAATGAAACATTCATGCCTCGCAATGGACATAAGAGATTTTTTTCGATCGAGCACAGATCAGGTTATTAGGTAATCGAGGGTAGCGTACCAGATTGGTTATTTATAAGCTGTTATCGTGTTTAGAAAGTAAAAAGAAGCTACACGTGGTTCCAGAGTTGATCGGTGGACAGTGGCTGCCCGACGACGGCAATTTCCTTCGTTATCTCTCGGCTCATAGCGAACGTATAAATTAGAAACTTCGCTGTCGGTGCGTACACGGGAAGTAAATTATATCTTTTTTCCATCGGATCTGTCGCAGTCGTATATCATTTCGCAGGATTTCTTTCGTCGTTACATATATATCCGCGCGCGAGAACGGCGGCTCGGTCGACGATACTTATCACACTTAAGCGCTTATTATCTTGATTACAATACGATTGAGTGCGAGAACTCGTTGGGGAATTAATTACGCCGCTCTAGGCAATGCGTGCGATAATACATCCCGCTTACAATAAATTAAAACCCGATTAAACGTTGCAGTCTAACAATGAGGATTGCTTTTCATTTGGCGGATCAAGTCCCCACTCCGCCTTCCCCCTCTTCCTCCGCGACCCGGTCACGTGACACGTTGTGTATTGGCACAACATACTATAGCATATTAATATACTATACTATACTATATTACTATACTATACCATATTCCATATTACTATACTATATCATATTCCATATTACTATACTATACCATATTACTATACTATACCATATTACTATACTATTCTATATTACTATACTATACCATATTCCATATTACTATACTATACCATATTCCATATTACTATACTATACCATATTCTATATTACTATACTATACCATATTACTATACTATGCTATATTACTATACTATACCATATTACTATAGTAATGTATATAGTAAAGTATATACATAGTATAGTATAGTATAGTATAGTATAGTATAGTATAGTATAGTATAGAATAATATAATATGGTATAGTATAGTATAGTAATATAGTATAGTAATAACATCCAGAACCTTCAATCGCGAAGAATAAGTGCCGAGGCATCTCCGAGGAGCTTCATTAGATGAAACGAACCGGCCCTAATGCACTCAATTGGAGGACCGTTTCGGTCGTCGTCGGGCTGATGTGTCACTCGGACACGTTTTCCCAACGGTTCGCTCCGGGATAGAGTGGTTACAACAGATTCGCGCATGTAGAACGTTTGCCCGTAATTGATTGCTTAAACGCGCACTTGCGCTCCGGGTCTCCGCGTAGCTGCACGCGTCGATTGCACTCGACGCGGTTTTTTGCGATTGTTCGGTTTCGAAACCCGGCGGCTCCGATAGGCCACGAACGCCAGTGAGCGGCCGATCGGAAGTTAGAAGCGCGTGAGACCTAAATCATTCAAGATAGAATGACGTTTCAATTCCTGTGTCGTACAATTTATGCGGACAACTTTTATTTGCCACGAGGATCCGCGGTCTAACAATGAAACGAGTCCAGTTTGATTGTCGTTGGATTTCTTTTTACGAAATTGGAACAGTTTCAATGTAAACCTTTTGCTACGTGTTATAATTTTAAATAAACACATATATAACTGGGTTAAACTTCATCTTGGGGACTCAGACATTTTTCAATTTTTTTTATCATACTGCCCAGATACCACAGAGACATCTCAAAGACAGCTGTAAGACGCCTGCCGCAAGACGTCTGGAACATGTCTGAACGGTTTCCGAATGGCTCCCGAAAGTCTCCTGAAAGTCTTGTGTTACAAAACGTAGTTTAGACGTCTTCAAGATGTCCCAAAGACGTCTTAAAGAGACGTCTTTTTGGGACGTAAGACGTCCAGACCTAAAAACGACGTAAAACAGACGTCTATGAGACGTCGGGTGCTATCCGGTGCTAGATTTCAACGGGGAAATTCGGAAAATGCAAGTTTTAATGTTAGGAACCTTAATGTTAGGTTCGAAAGTTATGAGTGTTTGAAGTTCAGCGATCTTCAGGGTTTTCGGCCGGTAAGGACGCCGCCATGTTGATGTGTAATCAGCGTCGCGCGTCACCTAACGAGTGGAGCACCTGAACCACGTGGTTCCTCTCCCCTCTCCCCTTTTTTGATCCTGTATATGATTCTGTATATTTTAATTACTGTTTTTTTCCTCTTATAGCTCCTTTTTGTAGACGGAAAGACTTGTTCAGCTTATCAGAGCAATACCCCGCGGTCGAAAAGACTAAAAAAAATTAATTCCTGCATTTCATGCATTTCTATTCGTCCGTGATCCGCGGAGGGGTGGTCTCGAAATCGAATGTCCACGGAATCTTCGGAGCGATCGGCGTTAATCCCCGTTTCACGCGCTTACGAACGCATTCTCGTCAGTCGCGAGACATTTAATAAGGGGAATGATTTTTACAAACGGATTCGATTGCATCTTAATGAGGCGTTACAGGAAAGAGAGAGAGAGAGAGGGAGAGCGAAGGGAGAGGCCCTTGAGGAGAAACGTACACGCACGGCTCAGAAGAGAGCAAAAAGAATATGTCCATGCATAAACAATGCAAGACACAGTTGACTCTTAATTAGCAGCGCGCCCTGTATCCCCAAAGCCTTCGTGTCCGATCCCTCTAGAACGAATCCATCGGAGATGAGCTGCAATGGACGATGGGAGATTTAATACTTGCTTCGTAGGTTTGGTCGGAATTACAGAGGAAATACTGAAAGTTGTTGTTCACAACTTTTTTATGTATGGTAGACCTATATGTTGAAAATTTAAAATATAATGGGTCAATTATACATATCCAGAAAAATCAGAACAAATTATACATATTCTGAAAATTCAGAACACTAAATTATACATATTCTGAGGATTCAGAATACTAAATTATACATATTTTGAAAATTTGGTACACTAAATTATACATATTCTGAAAATTCAGAACACTAAAAATTTCCTAGTCTGGGTTGGATATTTAAACAAAATAAGTAAATTAAATTAAAATTATTTAAGCAAAATAAAAAGCATCCAATTATATTCGTAATAGGCGTGGTCATCAATCAGAGTCGCCAGATCAGTGGAATTGCCTCGAATAGACGGGATAAAGTTACCACCTCTCTGCCCGTACCGGATCAGCCACGTGACATTGCGACACATCACGTGACGCATCACGTGACCGGGCGAGGTGGGGGAAAGTAGAGTAGGGAGACAAGCCTAATCCAAATTTTATTGATGCTCTCGGCGCATTGGTTCGATCAATTTTTACTTAAAAGCAATTCTGCAATTTATCAAATTCAAATTTCGACGTTTCGATTTATGTTTAAATCATTTTCAAGACATATTAATGTTCAATAATTTACAGACGCAATTATTAGTTTTCTTGAAAATGATTTCAAACATAAATCGAAACATCGAAATTTGAATTTGACAAATTGCAAAATTGCTTTTAAGTGAAAATTGATCGAACCAGTGCGCCGAGAGCACATCATGTATCAACAAATATACTTACGATCGATAGAAAGGAATATTTAATCCAAATTGTACTAGAAGACGACGTTGATCGAACTCGATGATTTCGCTATTCCCTATTGATTTTAAGATATTAAATTAACTAGAAATATCATTCAGAAGTATTTTTATTATTTTTCTCTGTCCAGGTTGCCCGGATGTACAAAGATCGATCGATCGGCAACGCAATAAGCATTTCCGTGACGAAGATCGTGCAAACGGACCACGTCTTCGCGCCCAGAGATCCGAAGTTTAATGGGGCTTCTGCAGCCGATATGCTGAAGAACTTTTCTGATTGGAAGTACGATGGTCCTGATGAACCGTCGCCAGTACACCATGATGCTGCTCTTCTCTTGACGAGGTACAGTCGTTCGATTCATTTTACTAAAGATAAAAATAACAAAATTTTTATAAACAATTTCTAACGATTTATTATTATAACAAACAATTTCCAGGGAAAATCTGTGCCACTACCCGATGAAAATGCGCTGCGACATTCTGGGTCTGGCCGAGGTGGGACGAATGTGCTCCCGAAAATCCTCCTGTGCTATTGTTCAGGACACAGGACTGGCAGCATCGTTCACTATCGCCCACGAGATCGGTCACGTGTAAGTAACACTATCGGAGGCCGTAAAAGCATTCGGACTTTCGTAAATAAACGCTTATTTCTGTCGAGACCGGGCGCTGACGGCAGTCCAAGCAACTGGGACCAGCTGGGCACTCTATAAATATTGTAGCATATAGATATGATCCACCGTGATTGCTATGAAACGTCCAGGATACATCCAACACGTTATCCAGATAGCACCCAACGTCTCATAGACGTCTGTTTTACGTAGTTTCTGAACGTCTTATATCCCAAAAAGGCGTCTTTAAGACATCTTAAAGACGTCTATTTGAAGACGTCGTTTTTACATCAGAAATAAGACGTCTTAAAGACGTCTTTTCGGAGATGTCGTCTAAAAAGACGCCTAAACTACGTCTAAAAGACGTCTCTCAGACGTCCGAATGTCTTGCGGCAGGCGTCTTACAGCTGTCTTTGAGACAGCTCATTTGTTTGAAAGATCATTTGTTTGTATGATAAAATTTCTTACAACTCAACAAAACCACTGAACAGAGAAATGAACTTCCGTTTGGTCCTTCGGTCTTGCGATTAATGCAAACAATTTTTACGTTGCATAATGATCCGCCGTTACGATTAGCCAAACCTGTACTGAAAGCAAACTTAAAATTTAAGATTATTTGTTAAGATTATTTTTTAAGATTATTTGTTCTCCTGCATAATAATCTCAAACGAAATCATTAGATTACTTCGCTGACTCGTTGGTCCGAGAATGGGATCACTGTTGAAGGATCTGTTCGAAAATCTTCGGACTCCCAAAAATTATTAATCGCCGGTGGATAACGTGTTGAGACGAATAAATGGAGAAGTGTCTATTAAATAATTCGAAAAAATCATATGTCATAATGCGTCCTAACTTCCTAACATCCGCCATTTGCAATTGCACTTTATTCTTCTATATCACGAGATACTTGACATTTTATTGTCAGAGCAAACACGACCTTAGTTCCAGTAGTTGGGGCCTTCGGCAAAGTTAAATTTCGGGGCCCCCGGGGAAAAACGTAGAATTTGGATCTTGGATCTTGGTCGAACACAATTATTGAAACTATTATTATCTTATTTCAGACGTAAAAACGACGTCTCCAAATAGACGTCTTATTTCAGACGTAAAAACGATGTCTCCAAATAGACGTCTTTAAAACGTCTTAAATGTCTTTTTAGAACGTAAGACGTTCAGACCTGAAAACGACGTAAAACAGACGTCTATGAGACGTCGGGTGCTATCTGGGACGAAATAATCCGAAATTGTCAATTTCAGATTGAGCATGCCGCACGACAATGACAAGAAATGCGAGAAGTTCGGGACAAGCTCTGGCCAGCAGAACATCATGGCCAGGATGTTGGACAACAACACTTTCCCATGGAAATGGTCGAAATGTTCTCGACACTTCGTCACCGAGTTCCTCGAGTGAGTGATATTAGCTTGATGAACGTTCTGGAAAGTGTCACGTTGACGAGTTGACCCTGCGTCACGATGACGCAGATTAGGCTTCATCTGTCACGTTAAGATTTACTTTTTCTTCATTAAACCACTGCACGTTCATCCATTATCTAATCTTCTGGCACTCAGTCCTTCATTGAGGTCTCTCGTGACACCAGTAGAAAGATCTTCATCCATTTGTTGCAGGACAATTGCAAACAGACTTTCAAGAATTACAAATAGTTTTACAAACAGGATCTTTATGCAAAATAAAAACGTACGTCTTCCTTTAGTAATTTTAACAAGGTACACGATAATTGGATTTTATGCATTTCTGATAAAAACGAGCAGTTGGAACATGAAATACAAGAAACACGTGAGTTTAATATTACTGGCATATCATTTACAGCTTGTCGAAATTATTCAGAGAAGAAATCGATTTTTATGTGATTCCCTTTTCTTGTAAGTGACGCCAGACAATTTTTATTTTGCATAAAATCCGCAGTCTAGACTAATGACCGCTGTTTCAACAAATCCGCTTTGGTAGTACGAGGGTCAACGTTCAACGAGAGTCATCCGGAGCGTGGTCTCCCTCGCTAAAACAGGCGTCACTCAATGAATTCAGTCGGTCGGAAGAGTCGGTGCAGCGAGTTTTTCTGCAATGTCAGTAGATCTGCCGTCTCGGCGACTCTACACTTAGGAATCCGGTTCCGCTGGATTCTAAATAAGCCGCACGCCCCGGATCTCATTTGTTACCGACAAAAATTTGGTCCTCGATGATACGTGGGAACCTCGCGCATGAATCACCCTACGATTCCCAGAATCATCCTGGACAAAAAAAAGAAATTCAACCAGCACCTGCTCCCGAAATCATCCTTCCAGCTGGACAAAAATTGAAATTTTAAGCTGCGCAATAAGAAACGTATTGATACTCTCAAATTCATCTTTTTTCCCCACTTGCAGAAACTAAAAATACATTTTGCAACATTGAACATCCACCCATTTTTGTGAAGGAACGACATGTCAGAAGTATTTCATTCTAAAAATACATTTTATACAACATTGAACAGATTTTAATCTCCGTCTACTTTCCATCAGACGAACTTGGCCGAACTGTTGTTCAGTCAGGGAGCTAAGTTTGGCAATTGCAAGGTTCCTGGGATGATCTTCAAGCTTTGTTTCAGATCGTACGAGGGCACGTGCCTGCTCGACAAGCCTGACCGGGCGGAAAGTATAGACATGAGTAGACTGCCCGGTGAGAATTACACGGCGGACCAGCAGTGCGAGCTAGCGTTCGGCGCGGGGTCCCGTGTCTGTACCACAATGGTGAGTCATGGTAAGTCGCGCACTCTTCTAATTTCTAAATAGAAGCAAGTTAGGAGCTCCCTTGCAAAATCCCATAAAATTCCACTGGGCAGAGGAGACCCAGAAGTGGGATCAAAAATAGCTACCATAGCTAGCTTACATTATCGAGTCACAGCCATTTCAGTCAGCACAACAGTAGACTTCAAAAAATAATTTTAGAGTTAAGAATTATTAATTTAATAATACCCAGGCCTGATACATACCTAAATACACTCCTGTCCATAAATCGCCGGATTTATCTTCAACAGAATGATAATTAACCCTTTGCACTCGGAACTATTTTAACTGGAAAATTAAACATTTCTTCCGATCTAGAATATTTCCATTCCCTATGATTTTTGAAATTTTATGCATATGAAATTGGTATAATACCTCATACAATACCTAAATGTCTAGTAATTGATTAGATATCGATATATTTAATAATGTAAACAATATTTTGAATAATGGTACTGCAATTTTTAGTGGTGCCTCAGAGGGGACAACCGAGTGCAAAGGGTTAAAGAATACAAACTTCCAGGTTGACTTTATTGTTTTATTTTGATTAGATCTCATCTCGTAGACGTCGGTTTTATGTCCGTAAGACGTGAAAGCGACATCTACGAGACATCTACGAGACGTGTGCACTACTTGGGTACATATACTATTTGAATAAATGTTGGGAAAAAGAGATTGAGAAATTGTGGGATGATTATGGACAGCTCTAGAAGCATTGTTTTGCAACATCAATAAAAAGTGTCGTAGGGGACCATGCTTATCCTGCTAGATCCTTTCAATACGTGTCCGGTGACTTATGGACGGGAGCGTATGCAGTATACATCTCCAAAAAGTTCCATAGTTCTATGAATTTCCTGGCTCCCCGGGTCGTTGCTTTGTTAGCTGATGAGGGGGTTGATGAATCAGAGCAAGGGGGGTGCATAACGAACACAGTGCTCAAGAATTGAGATAAACTGAGCGGTTGGTTGGTTATCGGCCAGGCAGTGTGCAGGAGATTGTGGTGTACCGCACCGAAGTGGGATAACCAGTGCCATACCGAGTACATGCCCTGGGCTGATGGAACCCCCTGCGATACCAACAAATGGTGCATCCGCGGCGAGTGCATCCACCGCAGCATCCTCGAACCCGTCGACGGCCAGTGGGGCGAATGGGGAGGTTATGGCGAATGCTCGAGAACCTGCGGCGGCGGTGTCCAGAAGAAGTACCGCGAATGCAACAATCCTCCTCCGCAGAACTACGGCAATTACTGTGTCGGCGCTCGCGTCAAGTATCGCAGCTGCAATCTCGAGGATTGTCCAACGGGAAGTCCCGATGTAAGGTAATTACGATGCGCTTCGTGATCGATTTGTGAATCGCCGGGGGATCCTTATGCAAAATAAAGATTGTCCACGTTAATCAAAAGATGGGGGAACTAATCCACTTGTATCTGTTTCGCAGGGAGATACAATGCGCCTATTTCAACAATAACAACATGGACATACCCGAGCTGCCCAAGAACGTCACGTGGTACGCCAAGTACAACAGAAGTAAGTAGATATTGGTAATGAAAGGAGAAAAACAGGATCTTTATGCGGAATGAAATGTTTATATTATTATTTTAAAACTACACGACCACATCTCTGGTCGGAGGTGCTTGATAAATGAAAAAATTATCTCTCGTTGATTTCCAGTCCTGCCGCACGAACGCTGCATATTATACTGCCAGGTGGAAAGCAATCAGTATTACCCTCTGGAGAAAAAGGTGCTCGACGGAACGCCATGCGGCAAGGACACCTTTCACATGTGCGTGAACGGCTATTGTAGACCAGCGGGATGCGACCGTGTGTTGAACTCGGACGCGAAACTGGACAGTTGCGGCGTCTGCAAGGGCGACAACTCCACCTGCCAAAGGATCTCCGGAACTTACAATTCCACCCAGCAAGGGTACATGAGAGTGACAACAATCCCGGCGGGAAGCCGCTACATCGACATCAGGCAGCACAGCTTATTGAAATCGGAGGACGATCAGAATTACCTGGGTACGGATCCTTCGAACACGACGACCACGATCGAAACGGCAAACTGTTTTTACCCAAATCACTCAATTACTCGAGAATTATAGGCGACACGAAAAAATTGTTTCGGACATGATGATTGTATTTTTTTGACATTGCAGTAGCCTTGGGAAGCTCTGTAGAGGTCACAAGGGTACTCGGATAAGCCACGAGATAACGAGATAACTCGGATAAACGAAAATTATCCGAGTACCCGGGTCTCTCATGAGTAGACTGCGGATGTTCATGCAATTCTCAATTTTTGTAGACAAATTTTAAGAAAGCGGTATGAAATAAAATTCTATTTTCATTGGTGATAACATTTGCAGATTCAAAACAGCATTTTTTGAAAATTTTTATAAGCTGTAAATGCATAAAGATCCGCAGTCTACTCGTGAGATAGTCGGCTACCCGAGTACACGGTTATCTCATCAGATAGTACTCGGTTCTGTCTCGGAATAATATGAATAAACACCACGATCAAATGTTTCGCACAGCTTTGCGAGTGGCAGAATGCGGAAAGCGAATTCTCAACGGGAAATACATGATGATCGCCCAGCTAATCAGGGAGTGCGGCATCACTATTCAGTACAGCGGGTATAATTCCGTGGTGGAACGGCTGAACAGCACCAAACCGATTGACATTGACTTGATAGTAGAGGTGAGTCTTATAGCTGCAGTAATTGTAAAAGAACAAATCTGAGGTCCGGCGCTTCGACGGCGCAAATGTCTTCGCAGTTGGAGGATTGGGCAATTCAGTTCGCTAATTGTCCAACGTTTCAGGTGCTGTGTGTAACGGGTCAGCCGCCACAAATAACGTACGAATACACGATATCCAAGAAGATCCTGCGCAGCTATACTTGGATTCTAAGCAACTGGTCCCAGTGCAGTCGCATGTGCGAAGGGATACAGTACCGCAAGGCTGAATGCGAAAGCACTGAGCGCAAGGCCATTGTTCCTGACGAGTATTGCCGCGACGAGGAAGAGAAACCTGAGGAAGAAAACCAGCCGTGCAATAATCACTGCCATCTGAAGTAAGTCCGGATAGAATTTCGACCAGGAAGACACGATAAAATGACGATTATATGATCAAACAGGAAATATCAATGTAATTATTTCAGGTGGCGAACGTCAGTGTCGGGATGCTCCAACGACTGTGGCCCAGGAAAACGAACGGTCACGTCGAGGTGCATTCAGACCTTCTGGAACGGAGATCCTCCTCGATCAATCCCCACGCAAGCTTGTGCTCATCTTCCACGGCCCGAGGAAGACGAAAACTGCACAGGACCCTGCGAGAATGTTCACTGGATCTACGGGGAATGGGGCAGCTGCGATGTCACCTGCGGTGTTGGCGTGCAACATAGAACAGCCGTCTGTGTGGACTCCAATGGGAGACCCGTGTCCGAGAACAATTGTCCTAGACAGGAGAAACCTCTGAAGAAGACGTGCGAACTGAACGCGTGTCCCAAGTGGGAGTTTGAACATTGGTCACCTGTAAGAAATCATTTTTTTGGATACTCTTATGTTTTCACTATGAGCACCCAAAAACAGAGTTAGTGGGACACCCTGTATATCCATATTTTGACAAAATTCATTTTAACTAACTGCACAATCGGTTACAGTGCTCGGCAACGTGTGGCATAGGCAAACGACAGAAACGTTACTCGTGTCGTGTGGATGGCCGTGTAGTATCGAACAGTTTTTGTGGTGACTCGCCTCCTAAAGTTATGGAGGTGTGCGATACTGGGACCTGCGAGCTATGGCAAACCGAAGACTGGACCCCGGTACAGAATTGAATGATTAGACTGCGGATTCGATGCATTTATAACAAAAATTAGTAGTCGAATATCATAGTAATATTGTAGGAACAGAGTATCGCTTAGATTCGCAGTCGCTATCACCCAAAAAGGACACTCTCGAATTGTTCTCGCTCCTTATGTATACATTTGCTTACATTCATTCTCTCTCTCTTTCTCTCGTTGTTCCGTTCTCTCACTTTCTCTGACGCACTCTTTGTCTCACGCGTCCCTCGCTCGCATTCGCACCGTCGTGTTTGTATCTTGTCTTGTCAACAAACTCGGCCTTCCGAGTTTGTTGCTCTCGTTTTTGCTGGGGTCCGCGATCTTGACCGTATGATCGGCCTACTCCGGTCATCGCTCCAACATTGTGAACTTGTTATTAATTTTGCATAAAAATCCGCAGTCTATTAATTATATGCTTATTACAATATATTTCTATTATATTATTTTTGTACAGTGTTCGGTTACCTGTGGCAAAGGTACAAGAAGCAGGAAAGTCATTTGCAAGACTCTCAGCGGAGCAGCAAGTTCTAAATGTTCCGCTTCCAATAAACCGAAAGAGATCACCACTTGCGTACTTAAACCTTGCACAGCGATTGTACGTATCTTTTCCAGTGTATCGTAGCTATAAATCCGCAATCTAATCATGACGCAATACACTACTTTATTACAGGCAAATCTACCACCCACTAAATATGTTCCTGGCCTGCCGAACGGAGACTTTTCACAGCAAAATAACGAAGTTGACAACATTTTCTTCCAATCTAGGTATAAATGGAAGGTTGAATCAGCCAAGAAGGTTGGTACTTTCATTCTCTTAACACATTATCTACCAGCGATTATTTCGTAATTCTTTCTGGTAGCTTCCGGTGGATAAAGCATTAAATGTGTTTATTGTTCAATCGAACAAACTGTACGGTGCAATTGTTTCAGTGTTCCAAGCCATGCATCAACGGCTATATGCATAGAGACGTGAAATGCGTTGACATTAGAACAGAAACTACTGCTCCCGATAACTACTGTGACAAAAACGGGAAACCGTACAGAAAGATTCCTTGTGTCCGTCATGAATGTCCAATGTGGAACACCGGTGCTTGGGGACAGGTGTGTCATCAAATATTTTGCAAATAACAGGGTGTACAAGCTATTACTGGCCAGGGTTTTCAATTAATTGATGAACTTGTGCATTCAGTGCGATGCAGAATGTGGCAGCGGATTCCAGTACCGACAAGTCAGCTGCCAGCATCCTGGTGGTAAATCCTTACCGGATGACAAATGTCACGATGTTGAGAAACCGTTGATATTGAAACCGTGTAGGAAGAGCCCCTGTAATGATCTGAACAACAGAAAGCATCGTATGGAAACAAATATTTTCCGAAAATGGGAAGTCTCTAATTGGACCGCTGTAAGTATTAGTAATTATTGTCTCCAGAAGTTAAACATCTTCGCAGAACCGTATTTTATTGTGTCTGGCATGAACAGAAGGCAATCTGAACTTTAGACGGTGATGTTCAATTTGTGATCCTTCGACTTGTCATCCTCCTTTTGGATCTTCACTTCAATCTAAAGTTTTAAAGACATAAATCCAAAGACATAAGAGTTGAACATCTGCGAATCTAAAGTATACTTGAATATCTGTACCCCTGTATTTATGTTTTACCTTAGTGTTTATTATTTCTGATAGAATAATATTATAGAGAATCCACGAAGGTAATGTGATTGAATATTTGGTGTAACTCGATGTTGAGTTTTATTGTCAGTCTTTAATATTGTCGTTGTTTAAATCGATTTTACATTGTGCTCTGAACAGCATGCGAACAGTTTACCTCGTAGCGATTTTAAACTTTGATGTTCCTCGTCGTTCTGTGTAAACATTTAGGCTTTCTTTCGATTCGAATGCTATTGTTTAAACGAGTAAAAAATTCTCTGATGATTGAGTACGCCCAAAAACATTGTGAAATATTGTTACACAAATCTGATCAGTGCTCGGAGGTGTAATCCGTTCCAAAAGTGTATGCGTAAAGATTCGTATAGGGTGAACGAAACCAAAATTATTCCCTGAAGTATCGTTACGAGAGTCAAGAGGAGTTGAAAGTTGTCAGTGGCAGTTTGGTCGAACGAAGATATTTTCCAGTGTTCGAAATCGTGCGGTAGCGGACTACAAAGACGAAGGGTGGAGTGCACAATGAGGCGAGGAAATCACGGACCAGTGACAGTTAAGGATGAACAGTGTTCGAGGCTTGGTTTGACTAAGCCAAGATCGCAGAGACCTTGCCGACGCACTGCTTGCGACTATATTTGGCAGGAAGGCGCTTGGTCCGAGGTACTTGCCTCCATACCTCGCCATTACGATCTACCGATCATATTTTACATCATCGCCTGCCTCTTATTCATATCGACATAGTCTGAATTGTCTTGTTTGAAAGATATCGTCGAGCTTATTGATGGATTCACCATCGATCCATAACTGCAAAATAAATAAATCACTTCCTCGGTATAAAAACACATGTTCTACCGAATTCATCCGTAAGCTTGATTCTGTATGTTCAAGTTGGGAATTTGTTTTATTAGACACTCATTAGAAAGTCGTGCTACATTGTGTGGATTGAGGAATAGAAAACGATGAAAGTTTGACGAAAACTCTAATTATGTACATACGAATTACACGCTGACGCTCAGAATTTTGTTGCATAATATTTATTAATCTACTTCTAATCGCCTAATGGATCCATAGTAGTGGTCATTGCGTTGGTACACTAACTTCATCGAGGTTCTTGGTATGTTTCCACCGTCATAGAGTGATTAATTTCTGAACGTAATAAACGAACACTCATTTGAACTCGGCTCAATGAAATCAGTTATCGGAATATTTTAGAGTTGTATACAATATGCAGGACGTCCCATCTGGGACATCCTGTATATTTTAAAAGATTTTGGTGCAACTACGCTGAAAATATTTATCTTGAGATAGGTATAAATTATTATTATCATCAACAGCACTGTATGTGTTTAATCAACTGGATTTGCAAATTGTATGAAGTTTTCGTGCAGCATGCGAATGCCACCGCCGTGCATGATGCAAATATAGCTGATATAACAGAAGTTTAGCATTAATAAATCATTTACAATTTTCTATGTTCCATTTCAATTTTTCTACACAAATATATTTATATTTCATTCTTTTTTACAGCTTCTACGGTAGTGCCTATCGCACTGCTATTTTCAAACCATTACACATACGTTTCCCTTGTGTATAATCAGTGCATGAGCATGAATTTTTCATACTTGTCGTTATAGATTGTAATCATTGTGAATAAATTGTGTATATTTTATTGTTCGAAACCATGATCATGATTCGTTTGACAAACTAATGTAGCAGACACTATAAATTTAAATTATGCTGAGAACTGCTATAAGAATAGACATATTTGTTTGAAGTGTTCGGCAGAATGTGGCGAAGGAATACAACATAGAACGGTGACTTGTCATCGTACTAATCGATACGGATTAACAGATCCCAGTGATAACTGCCCGCCAGATCAGAAACCAAATTCTCGACAGACCTGTAAATTGCGAGAATGCGACGACAAGTATTATTGGTCTACCGGTGTATGGAGAGCTGTAAGTGTTTTCATTATCAAGAAATTTGAAGAGATGTACAGTACTAACAATTAAACTCTGAATTTCAGTGCAGCCATGCCTGCGGTCAGAAGGGTCGTCAGACACGAAGATTGTTCTGCTTGAATGCTAGAACTCACAAGAAGGTGGCTCGCAGCAATTGCCCGATAAGATTCAAACCGCCACGAAAACAGAGGTGTAACCAAATAAAATGTAACCCGATGTCTTGCCTCGAAGCGAAGAAGTACTATAGAAACAATTCGGACAATGAGTACAGCTTGTTCGTGAATGGAAGATGGATGTACATTTATTGTCACGATATGGTAACCAACGACCCAAAGGAATACTTGACTTTGCAAGCTGGTTTCCGAGAGAACTATGCGGAGATCTATCATCGAAGGTTGGTGTTCGAAAACGTTATAGGTAGACTGCGGATCTTTATGCATTTATGGCTTCTAAAAACGTTCAAGAAATGCTAAAAAATAAGATTTCATTTGTTCCCACTTTCTTGAAATTTGCCTGCAAAAATTAAGAATTGCAGGAACATCCGCAGTCTAGTTGTAAGTTAAAGATATTGCTAAAATTATTTTATACAATGCTTTACTCTTTCGCACATTTTAGGGTAATAGATCATCAATTGTGTCTATACAATGGACACAGAAACAATAGTTGTAATTGTGCTACCGGTCGAGAAGTCGTTTTCAGTAGAACAATGTTTAGAAGGGTACGGATCGATCTTACTAGATTGGAAATTTCGGGTAAGCTAATATTTAGAGTGATTCGAAACATTTGGAAAATAACAATCCATCGCTAAATATGCATTATATTTTTTAGAGAACGATTACACGTTCTCCCGTTCAGAAGGTAAAGACCGTGTCAAGTACGGCATGGTTGGCGATTGCTATAATCGAGCATACTGTTTCCAAGGACGCTTTAGTATTAATTTAAGCGGAACACAATTGAAGTTATCGTCAGATGTTATTTGGGAGAGCACACCTGGAACATCAGTAGAAATTAATAATATTGTAAGTTTGACGTGTGATTAAGAAATATTCATTGTATAATGTTGTTCGATTACGTTCCACAGAGCAGTCAACACGTTGTCGGAAAGTGTGAGGGTCATTGTGGCTTTTGTAATCCAAAGTTAGGATTAAAGCTAGACGTTCTACCACCTTAGACCATGATACGAGGAGTTTATTAATCTCTAGTTACCTGTAAAGTACAGGTACGTAAACAGAATATTTTCTTTATTTGATCATTTTTATTCTATGTAATCTTTTTTACATTGTGCGCATCGAATTGAACCTGTTTTCTCATACAACAGTTGAGCTTTTACAATCTATAGAATACAGACGAATTTAATAATGTTAAAACTGTTTTGAATAATGGTATGTCAATTTTTACTGGCGCTTAATTAAGACTGTTCGAGATTATTTGATAACTATGCGCTTAGATTAAAGTTAGTGTACGATTTGTGTCTCAGAACAGAAAATTCACAGCTTTCAGCAGGTAAAATTTCCATTAGTGGATTCGAGTGCATTGTTAAAGACTGGTTCAACGAACACAAGATGAAATCGACGACCTGCTGCTGATGAGCCAATTCCTTGACATCAAGCTTACTCTGTATCATTTTACATAAGTCGTCGCTAGTCTATGTGATTTCTAACAACTAAATGTTAACGTCGTATAATCAAAGAAATGATTCAAAGTAGAGTCACGGGCCCAGAATGAAGAATAATCATATGCTACGGTTCAAATTTAATAACCGATACATTAATTTATTGCGAATAGGAATGCTTCGAAGATCTGAACTTTTTATTTCACCGATGACAGAATGATCAATTATTATTAGCCGCTATCCGTAATCGATGAATTCGAAAATGAAAGATTTTAAATGGTGTAAGTTTTTCGAATGGCCAGTTTCACGAATCATGTAACCAAATATTAGCAAAGTATATAAGGTGTCTTTGCAAAAATTTCAGTGAAACTGGGTGAATGCCATTTCAAGTACTTAAGAAAAGAAACGTACGATATGAGAAAGAATGTAGATTCCAAATTGGTAAGATTTATGTCTATTTTTCGAAACTGTTCGTAAAATTCTTTCATACATGTCCAGTCGAGAGTTCCATTAGATATATAAATAACTTAATATCCGGTAAGAATTGCAGTATTCGTTTTGTTTATACTCATTGAAATATCATAACTGTCTGACACTTGTTGTTTAATGAAATAAAATCCAAATTGGAAAATCAAGCAGTGTAAGTCTACGAATACAATCTTTTATGAAGCTTCAGGAAAAGAGAAGTGGTTCGCTAGTTGATAAGACTACACTGCGGTTAAACAACGTGTATCGGACAGAAAAACATTAAGTATAGTAGTGAAATCAATTATGTTAGGGAGAAGATATATTGATGCTTTCCAGACCATTGAACTTTCCCTTCCTTCGTTATCATTCGTTAAGATTATCGAACCTCGAAGTTGTCAATATCTCTGTTCCCTAATATAGCGAACACCGTGAAGTGTTAAACACAACGTGTCTTTAGTATTTTCGTGGCATGTAGTAATAATTTTGGCGACTTATAATAATGTAGCGTGGTAGATTTATATAGGTACGTATTTGGAGCTGGCAAAATCTGTATCATGTTCTTGAAAGCTCCTGATATAGCGAATGATTTAACTTATTGACTTGAGTCCATGGTAACTCAATTATAGCGAACAGCTATTTTATATACCGGATACGTTCTAGGAAATTGATTCTCCTTAATCGAACACCTTCAGATTACCAAACTTGGCAACGTAAACCAACGTAAGATCGCCTCGTACCTACACCAAAATACCAAAACAATTCTTGAGTACAAATCTTTTTTTGGCAGAGGTACGACGGATTTCTTCTCGCAGATTGTTCTACGAGAATCGAAGAAAATTTAACCAAGAATGGAACATTTCAGCAAACTGCCATAATTAATATTATCAATACAGCGAGGTGTAAAATTGAACCGATGAAACCGTATCTCCTTTTCTACCAGCGATCGTTTCAAATTTTTAGTTTACCTCCGGACTAATGCGGATTGCACTTCTTGTTAACTTTCTGGATTGAAAACAAAATGAGTTTGGAAACATCTGGATTCTGGTGATACCTGATTTGGTAATTTTTTGGGAAAATAGTTTCATCGGAATAGTTTTGCTCCTCGCTGTATATTAATAGTGTCTTAGGAGAAAGTAATCTCAGCGAATTCGGCCATATTATAGTCTCTAGAGAAGCATAGAAGATTGTTAAGCCACCGTGTCTTCCCAATTTGAAACGATTGTATTAGCAAGTTTTTGATACTGCAGTGGAACCCCGTTTATCTGGC
Source organism: Lasioglossum marginatum (assembly GCA_028455795.1). Taxonomy (NCBI): domain Eukaryota; kingdom Metazoa; phylum Arthropoda; class Insecta; order Hymenoptera; family Halictidae; genus Lasioglossum; species Lasioglossum marginatum. The sequence continues at coordinate 6,094,856 of CM052249.1, forward strand.
TCAAACAGGACCGCAAATACATTTTGTGTATTTTATTTATCACACATTTTATGTGTACACTTTTACAACAACATTGGTAGTCTGAAGCGAAAGACACATACACTACAAGTTTAATTCAATTAGGATGGTTCGCACGGTCTCGAATGAAAAAAGACAGGGATTAAGTTTGATAATCCGGATAAATGGAGTTCTACTGTACAGCGAAAGACAGTGGTACAAAACAGGTACAAAAATATATTTTGTACAGACTTTTGTACAGCCATACGATCAAAATTTCATATCATTGTCAAGTTAGTGGATCGCCAAGCGATTTAGTCGCATTTGTAAGAAACGTAGCACTTTTGATAAAACAGTAACTTTTATATTTACTTCTAACTCGTTTGTGACAATATTAATACAATGTTTGTCGACGGATGCCAAACAATGACTGTCTAATGATAAAAAAAATAGTATACATCGCATAACTAAATGTATCCGCATCTTGTATGTATATTATTACTTGTAGTCGAACGATAGTTTAAAAAACTAATAACGTGGCAATCTCTCCGATTGTCATCGAGTATTTCTTCTTTTGTTCTATTTCATTGTACTCCGTATGCGTGAGAAGCTTGTTTCATACATTTTCTCTTTTATCTCAACAATTCTGTAAAATGATTGCGATTCGTTACTGCCACTATCGAGTATTTTTTATAAGCTTAAGGACATCGTGCGATTATAAGCGTGTAAGTTACGATCTCGGTATCTAAAAGTTCTCTCATTTGATTTTTCTTCTCGTACATATTCTCGAAAATTAGATAATACAATTCAACCTGTATACAGCAAAGTAACACTGTACAGTTTCATTTAGTAATTTATTAATATATGTATTGTTTAATACCATTAATATGTAGCTTAATACAGACATGATTGTTAGTACCAATGTACTGCAATTATTTAATTCTATTAAATCTATAAACAATGTGTTCGCTTGTACTTATTCCGCGACCCGTTTCATCCGAAATTGCTCTTCGCTCGGGATCTTAACATTATCTGACTTCAATAAAGAAAAACGCATGTTAATTGCATTCCATTTATTCGATAATTATACTTTACATCTTGGGCGCCACGAATGAATTTGAAATCAGTCAAGTCTGCATGATACAAAGCATGATATTATGTTAGCAAAGATAACTCGTATAATACGTAATAGTATTCAATCAATACTGAATGAACTATTAAATAGCATTACATATTATATTAATTACTCATGCAGTAATAGATAATTAAAAATCATCAAAATAGAAACGAGAATTCAAATTTTCTTCAAACTTAAAATCTAGAAATTTCCTTTAAAAGAACATACTGCGTTTCTTGTTCAATCAGAATAATAATTCAAGTGACAAAAACTTAACATTCCTCGCGCGTATGGATCGTTCTTATGTATAATTAATGAAATTCGGAATGTTTTTATTTGAAAGTTGGTCCTGCTAAATAATATAGTAGATGTTGCCGCATTCGCGAGAGTTAATAATTAGACTGCGGATGTTCATGCATTTATGACAAAAATGCATTTAGGAATACTGTTATAGTATTTTCAATCTATCAAACATATTAAGAAAGAAAATCAATCTCTACATATTTCACTCCAGCTTGGTGCAAATTAGGTAGAACATTTTTATTTTGAATAAAGATCCGGTGTCGATTAATAATAAATGTCTTTCAGAAAATTTCATAAAATGTCCTCCTCTGCGAAATATGAATCTGTTTAAAACTTCAGTGGAGAGACCGGCGCTACTGCTGTTTATCGGTCGAACGTTTCCGTTTAGTTTTCGCCGCGATGTCGGGCGTGTCCGAGTTCATCTTCTGCGGCTCGCTTTGACTTTCCTCCAAAACTGCTCTCGGGATCCTGATTTGCCAATTCGGTTCGACACCGGACGATCTTCTTCTACTGTTTCCCGGCGAGGATCCCTCCGATTTCCGCAGATTCTTCCGCGGTTCCGGTTCCTTCTTGCCGGTGTACATCTTCGCCTGTTCCTCCGTCAATTTCTGCAGCATAATTCTGCATTCGCGGAAGTTGTTCGACTTGACTTCCTTCTGCTGCACCAAATTCGAGAACCGTTCCTTCGTTTTGCCGGAATTAAAGAAGAACAATTCCCTCTGGCCGGTCTCCTTGTTCTTCTGAATGTGTATTTTGATATTATCGCTGCGTCTCGGGTTCTTCTGCTTGAAAATGTTCCGTCCCGCCGGTTTGGCCTTCGTTCTCATTTTAATCTTGATCTTGTCCTTGATCGTCGGGTATTTCCCTTTGAAAATCCTTTTGTCGCTTCGCTCCTTCATCGGTCCTTTCGCCTTTTCCGGTTCGTTGTGGTTCATCTTCAACATCGCGACTTCTACCTGCACACCTTGGGTCCTACATTTCTCCTTCAGGTCCTCCAACTTCCTTTTGTCCCGTTTCAACGACTTTTTCAAATTTTTCGCGTTTTTTACCAGCGCCTTTCTGTACTCGTTCTCGTAGCGCTGTAACTCCTCCTTCACCTCTCTGTGCTGCACCAACAAGCGCTTGATTTTCGTCGTGAGCGTTTTGATTTTCTTGCGTCTCGGCTCCTTCGTATTTTCCCCCTCGACCGAGCAAATAAAATGATTTATCCGTTTCTTCAGCTGCTCTAGATCTACATAAATCTTCTCCATGTCCGCCTCGTCCCTCTCATGTGTAGGAGATTCCATTGTCTATCACGTGACCGGTCTCAAACGATCACATAACCTAACACCGGCCTCGAAGACTCCCGGACAATATTGTATTTTATCTTAATATAACAAACAAAGATGCTGTTCTGCAACCAACGAGGCCCCACGTTTACTGCGAGATCATTTGTCGGTCCCCTAACCGTTTATTTACAATCTTGTATTCGCGCCATTTGAGGAATCACCGGAAAATACTAAAGGCTCAGTCGTTCGTAATCCTTGGCATTCTAACCTCGAAAAATATGGCGCCTCGGTACTCGACTGGCGCGTTCCTAAGTGGGGGGAAGCTCGACTATTGGCTTGAACTTCGTGGGAGGAGCTAATAGCGATTAGAAGGTGCTTGAACTTCTTTGAGAATACTTTAGTAAATTATGAGTGTTTTGAGGCAGTATTGTGGTAACGATTTTTAATTGGTTAAAGTTGTGGGAGCCGTTGTATCCACCTACTTTTTGGCCCCTCCCTTTCAATAGAATATACGAGATTTGTTATTAAAAATCATGAATTTTAACTGATTAGTTGCACATGATTTATTTCAATCCTTCTCTTGTTGAGCAATTAGAAGCATTTATTGTTTATGTAGACGCCTATTGAAAAGGGATCTGCGGGAAATTGGATTCGATACTAAAAATAATAAATACATTATGAATAAAGATTGGCAATTATTCTGGTTCTTACAAGGCGTGTCGCAGCTTCGACAGCACATAAAAAAGGCTAGTACAGTTCGCGAGCTGTAACAAATGAAACAGCACGAGTTTCACAAATGAATAAATAGTATGTCAATTATAGTGGCCTGGGATCGCTGATTGACGATAACATCCCAAGAAAATTGACTTTTCTGAATATGCTCAATAAATGTCCGATCAATCTTTTTTGTTTGAATTGTACATACACAATGGAATTTTCTCTCCTCGAATCTCTCACTTTTTTTTGGAAAAGAATTCGAAAAATTTAGATGAACGAAACCAGAAATCCCTCAAGGGTGCTGAGATCGAATAGACCTCTGCAAAAAAGCTTATACTATTTTTAAAAATATCTATTCATATTTTAAAATATGAACGAAGACAATAAAAATTTTTAAAAATTCCCATAAATTACACTTACTTGAGTACCCATTCGGAAACGTTCCCACGTCAACAATAAAATATATTTCTCCAAATGTGCCAGCATTCTCTGTAGCTCACATTATGGTCAAATAAAATGAACTTATATGAATCGTATGTTTACTGTTTCTGTAATTTTCGTGGGATTAGAGTGCACTTTTTCATCCTTTCGCAGGATCCTAACCTCTTAAGCCTAACCGACAAAATTTTTGCTCATACTTATCGCTACGCTAGCCCTAAGGTGGCATTTTCAGAAAGGTTCCCCTCGGGCGTTCTGCGAGTCAAAGTCAAAATTGGGAAGAGTTTTCGAAGGAAATTGTCCGATAAGCTAAAAATTTAATTTCTATAGATAGAAAAAAATGTGTAATGTAATCTTAGAAATCCCAAAAAGTCAACAATTCAAGCACTAAAACAATACGGCTGTTCAACTCGAAGAAAAGGAACAATGAGCCGCTCAGTATAATGTAAACCTAAGCGGGATACATCAAGCAATTCTCTGTAACAGAGATAAGGCTTCTCAGATTTGCTGGCAGCATCAACAAAAGATCTATTTGCTAAGTAACAGATCTCTGTCTCTATGACGCCATTTACTTCTACAAAACAACAATCGCTATCTCCGATGTACGACGCGATATTTTTTTTTTAAGCACTTCTAATTTTATCGAGGTTTTTAATCTGCACACCATATTGCTGGATGCTATAAATAATATGGAAAATTGCGGAACAATTATTCGGAATTGCAATCTTATCACTTGTTGACGTTATTATTCATTCAAAGAAAAATAATGAAAGGTATAAAAAAAAGTTGATTTATTATTCATCATAGATTTTTTCTAAGAATTAATTATCGTTTTTAAACTTTCAATTTTTAAACTTATTCTTATTTGTATATATATATTCTGTGATTATATATATATATTATGTGATTCATTTGAAAATCGTTTTCATTGTACGATTATGTTATAATAATTTTTAAGCGTTGTTTCCCTTTTGTACTCACCTATAAATGAAAAGTTGTGTGAAATACATTTTCAGTTTCATATCAGGTATACCTATAATTGTTTTCTCGGAGATGCCGGATGCAGATTAGGATTATCTCAATTGACAAAAGAATCAGGGGAGACTCGTGGTCAAGTAGAAAGTTGTTTTTTTATCAACGCCACTCAATTTTTTTATTGGATTTATACTTATCTCAAGTACGGAAGCAGTCGTACACTTCCGTTTGAGAAAATTAATATCGATCTTATCACCTGTGAGGAAAGACATTCAATTAAATTGAAAATTAATTTAGATCGGATATTAAACAATATAAAATACAAAAAATTTATTGATTTAGATCGGATATTAAACAATCTAAAATACAACAAATTTATGTGGCAAACTTTATTTATATTGTATATGCATTCGTATTTCGTAAAAATATAATTTTCTGCTAATGAATGTAAAAACCATTTCTAAAAACGAGCAATATTTTCCTTGTTCTGCAAATATGAAAAGGTGAAGAAGCTATTTCAAGCCTAATCATTTGCATATCACTATCTTTTTTGCGACACAGGTGTATTACACATTAAATACACAAAGCCAAACGAATGCACGTCTTTTAAAGCGCGAAAAATTGGTCAAATCCGCCACTTTTTTCTTATTTTTGGACTGTCTTAAGCGCCAAAAAATATTTGAAAATTTGATATTTGGCTTCAAAATATTTATACTGATTAATAAGCAACCTATTCATTCCTTTGTTCCCGATCAGTAGAAAGAGTGAATGATTTTTTAAAACATGCCCTATGAAAAATTATATAACTTGTGTAATTTTGTTACTTGGTGTACTTCAAGTGCCAATAAATATCTGTGTAAAATCTCAATGCAAAAGGTCCAATAGTTATTCTGAAAAAGATTTTTGAAAATGGCATGATCAGACTGTGCCTACTTTGTGATTCCCCTAAGCAAGGGAAATCCTAACCACAAGGAAAAATTCGTAGTACCGTGGGGAAAACAGCAGAATAGATCCCAAATTGTCCCTGTTCTGGGAAAAAGGTTTACTTTGTGATTCCCCTAAAGAGAAAACAACGATATCGCGAGAAGCCGGGGAGACCCGTTAGGAAAAACAACCATGACACCAGTTACACAGTTATGTCCGCGATTGGGCCGATTATTCCGACAATATTTGCCTGTGAATTCTTAATTTGTGGAGGTGCGGGGAAGTACCGCAGCCGCCGTAATGCGATCATGTGTTAGAGCAGGCGTTATCGCGCCTACCCCTTTGCCCCGATGATCTAATTTGTCTGAGGATTGTTCACCTATAAAAGGAAACAGTTCAGGTCTGCCTTTATCATTTCGCGGTCACACAGTACGGGAAACAGTTTGCAGTTCAAACAATTTGCAACCATGAAGTCGTTCTTCGCAATTGTCCTCCTCGCCGCTGCTCTTTGCGCTGTCCAGGTAAACATTTATTTAATCGTTTGGTGACAAATCATTTAGCTTTAATTCTACAACAAGCCTGAAAGAATATTAAACTTAATGGATCAGCCGAAAAACCTATGGAATTTTAATCACTCTAAACTCTTGAATCGATAGTTTCGATCAAGTTCTACAGAAATAAACTTGAACGAAGAGATTAGATAATGAATGAGTTTGTTGATCGATATATCGTAAACTATATTAACGGAACAATGTTAATGTAGTTTACACCATTAAAATATGAAAACAATTTAATAAAAAGAAGCCACGGTGTTCTTTGAATACCATGCTGATTACTTCATACTTTTTTAAATGTTGGAGGGTTTGTCCACACAAATTTTAATTCTCGAGATTTATATATTAGGTGTAACAATTAATTCATGTATCACTGTGGAGTATTGAACGGTAATATTTTTCTTTCAGGCCTACGGACCATTGGACCAGCTGACGCAAGGCATCAAGCAATCAAAGAACAATGTTAACTCGATCATGAATGACCTGAAACGTTCCACAAGCAACTTGAAATTCGACACGGAGAACAAACTGTCCAACAAGAAGATCGAAAACATGCAGCAAATGAACAACATTGTGAACCCTGCGTTGACTGACATTCGCGTGAGTATACATATACCTTCCGCAAGCTTAGTCTAATCATTAGAGTCAAACAAATCCGATATTAACAATGTCTAATAATATTATTAGGCCAATGTCGACGCTGCTAAAGCCCAAGAAAAGGATGCTGAACACTGCTACACTGATGCCAAAGCTACCTTGAGGACTCTCAGCCAAACAGGTTTCTCAGACCTCGACAAATGCCAGCAGAGCGGAAAACAACAGCTGCAATCGCAATTGAACAATCTTGAGGCCGCTCAAAATGTACGTATTTTACAACAACTGCACAGCAATAATGTTAAATAATAGTTGCAAGAAATGAAACCTTCATTAAGCTAATTCCTTAACATTAAATCTACCAAGCCTGACTTAATTATATTTTGTAAATTATTGTATAATCTACTAAATTATATTTTCCCGTAAAAGCATCTCCGTAATCTCAATAGGATCTTCATAGTGATCTTCATTGTAACATTTTTCTACTCGCTTGTGATAATAGCTTCTCGTAAGATCCACTTTCGTTTCATTCATTCATTCTTATTTTCCAGACTGGAAGCCAATACATCAACGAATTGGACAGCATCATGCTGAACTGCTACTCGTCCGACATCTTCCAAATGCAAAGGTGCGCCGTTCTCAAACTGGGCCAAACCAACCAATCTATCAGAGCCTACGAAAACACAGTCAGCTCGTTGAAGTCTACTGCACAATCGGCTTCCTTCCAAATTGTTTTGTCGGCGGACTCTTGCTACAGGCAAGCTGTATCCGTCGTTCGTTCTGGAACTACCAACGTGAGGATATCTTCCAACAGATGCATCGACAACTGAAAAGAAAACCTGCTAAAATAATCTCATCTGTAAATGACTTTCTTCGAACTGAACGAAATATCACTGTATTAGACTCGTTTTACAGTTGAATATTTTGTAACGTTGATTTTCTAGACTATCCAGTATTTTAGTTTTCTTGCGATCTTTTGTTTCGTGCCAATAATATGAAACTGATGAACACCTATGGAAATTTGTTATTTATTATCTTCCGTTTCTCTATCTTTGATAATAACTTCTCGTACGATCTACCTTTCATTTTATCGCTGTCGCAAAATAATTTCAATTTGAAATTAAAAAAGCAGGTTTGAATTTATGGCATTCATTACTGAATATTATCCATTTATTTTATTTCCATATAAAACGCGCCACAAAGTTAGTAAAAATTACATGAACATATAACGAATATTTAAAAAATATATCACACGGAAAATCATAGAACTTCGCAATCTGTAATGCTATGATTTTTTACTTTTTTTTTAAAATGTATATATGTTCTTCCTTTTACGTTTAATACAATCTCTTTGGGATAAAAAATTTGTTTATCATTGGATAACGCGTGTTTTCCTTGTTCGACAAGTCGATATAAAATTTGCTATAAAGCCAATAATGCGCAATTAGTCCAGTCAATGAAAAGGTAGAGGGAAATGGAAGGAACACAATTTTTGACCTTTTGGAACTTTGTTTGGAGTAGTTAGGAGGTAAACATACTAAAAGTCCCCACTCCTAGGAGGTGAGCGGGATGCAGGGGGGCACGTAGAAGGTCCCTCTTTTCGATTTTTCGTTTATATCTCGGAAACTATGCGTCCTAGCGATAAGACCACTCCATATAAAATTAAAGCTGACAAAATGTGCCACAAGATTGATTCCATTCAGTATTTCGCTATCTCGCATAGTTTCCGAGATATCTGCGCTCAAAATTCACTAAAGAATGAAGAGTTAGCTAGCCAAATAAGGCAAAAACCGTAAAGCAAAAATTTTTTTCTTCAAAATTAGACCTTCTATGTGCCCCCCTGCACCCCGCTCACCTCCTAGGAGTGGGGACTTTTAGTATGTTTACCTCCTAGGTAGTCCAAACAAAGTTCCAAAGTAAAAAATTGTGTTCCTTCCATTTCCCTCTACAACCTTTTCGTTGACTGGACAAAATCTATTGAAATTTCAACCAGTTCATTTGTGGCAGTATGAGGAAAACAATTGCTGAAAAATGTGTCACCAACTATCAATCATTTTCACACGAATCTATCCGCATAAACACAACGGTGTTCTACTTTTCTGACCTAGCACACTGCTAATAGCTAGCTTTCATAGATAGGCTCAGTTCTCCGATCAGTTTTTCTTGGAACTGGACACAATTGATTAGTCGGCCGTTTTATCCAGATAGGATGCACGCGATGGCGTTTAAATGGTATCTGTAATACTGACTCGTAGGCAGAAAATTCTATCGTATGAATCACCTGCGCAACGTCCTACGTTAATATCATAAATTCATTTACTCATCCGTATACTTTAATCTTTAGAACAACTCAGATATTGTTTATCTCCATTTAAATTATTTTTAAATCGCAATATGCCATCTCCAGTAATGTCCAAGGTATTTTTCGATTGCAAATATGAATAACTTAATTTACCACGCACACCTGCGGATTTGCATATAATATTTGACGTTGGAGCAACGGTTTCCAACCTGGGACTTATATAAAATTAAATAAGTGAAACTTAACGAGGAGTCGTGGCGTGAAGATTGGAAACCGCTGCATTAGAGAGAAATTTTATTGCGAAAGAGATATCAGAAAGTATGCTACTTGAAAGACATCGAAGCAATCAAAAATTGTTAACAGATATCTGATTTATATATTGCTCGTAAATCAATATGTAATTTATTCTCTATAAAGGCGTGTGTATACGTATATATTTCGACATTAACCGTAAAAATTTGTTGAAAACTTAACAAAGGCCGTGTAATATCGTACATGAGATATTAATATAAAATATTCTATACGCATTTTATAATCTACTCATAGGTATCCTTATTTGAACATTCACATATATATGCTGGTGTATGTATACGTATACGTACTGTGCACATATAATTGTATGTGTTCCGTTATACAGGGGATCCGAGAAATGTACTACCTCGAGAAAGAACACCCCTTTCGAAGAAGTACAATACCTTCGTGACACTCCGTACACACACGTACATTTTCATCGTATACCATTCTGGATTGCATTGAGACGAATTAGTCGGTTTGAAAGAAGCGATGAAGATTGCTTTGTGTAAAAACGGATATACTTTCTTACATTCGTACAGGAGTAAATAGTCAATTTACATGTTCAGTTGGAAAGTAACATATCGAGAAGAAAAAGTACTCGTCGATGAAACCATATTGCGTTACAGGCATCGTATATGTACTTGGAAAAGAACTATTAATATCTATATAATATCTTTCACATTTCTCTAAATTGGTGCTAGTTCAGTTTATATTTTCCTGTTAATCTTATATACTACCTCGTACAAGGTTGCTAGGATTTTTACTACCTATCTTAACAGACACTCATCTCGATAACAATATAGACATCAAACCACAATAGGGATAGTCTTATACTTTTTTTTTTTAATCCTTCAGGTCATCGCACGACAATTGTCCACGAATTAACTCGACCAGCTCATAATTTTTCTGCAATAAATGTATTTTTTTTACTTGTAATTTCCTTTTTTTTTTGTTGTTTTAGATCACTTAAGACTAAGAGTAGCAGTAGTAGTTTTTTTTTTGTTTATAGCAGCAGCAGCAGTAGCAGCAGCAATAATAGTAATAGTAATAATAATAATTAATAATATTTATAATATCTATCGTTAACATACTTTGATAAAATTATATTAATAATTATAGTTATAATCGTCATGATCATCATCATTTATATACATATATAATTACGTATACACGCGTACATATATGAAAATGCAGATTATAGCCGATCGAGACGCGACACGATCATAAATGTACGCACATGTGTATACGTGCTAACCTTCTTTTTTTATTTTTTATAAGAAATCTTATAGGTATGTATCATTTCAGCTTTTACATAGCTCACGTAACATTTGCTCTACATGGTTCAGGATCGTGGCTTAGATCTAAAATGATAATTTTAAATGTGGAGGTGATCGTCGGCACCGCGTCGCATAATTTTTCCAACAACTAATTACCTATACTCGTGTTTCTTAAATAAACATGCTCAAAAAATGCATGAAATTACAGTCAAACATCTGACTCGAGAAATTAGACGAGGATTCAATTTTGTTCCCAATTATTTCTGGAAAATCAACAAGTTCTTATAATAATTTAATTTTTGTGTAAAATTAAAAATTAAAGAATCTTAGACAGTTTTCGGCTGACATTAGTTGTATTCGAACGAGTAGTATGAAAAAATCCATGCGCAGCGGTTCCGAGCTCTCACACCATGGGGAATAATTTACAAACACACGATAATACTAATATATACGTATCGCGGGAGCATTGAGGACACGGATGAACAAATTTATCGAACTGTGTAATTTGAAAAATTGAATTTCCGATGGAAACAAGATTCGCGATAAATTATTTCTAACGAACAAACCCATTATCAAAGGAATTCAGAGGTAGTTGAATAATGGTTAAGAAATTTCCTTATTGACGTATTCGTAAATTCCAATTGTGAACGGTTCCCATTTTCATCGAAGCAATATCCAAGCCATCGTGAAACGTGCCTAACCACAGATCATAAATCATTTTTCGGAGCTCCACGGGTTAAATGCGATTGTACTTAATAAATCATGAGCAAACGCGTTTGCGAATGATCTAATTTATGCTAGGTTTCGTGTTCCCGACCGGTGAAATTTCGTTTCTCAACACGACAGTTTTATGTGTACGATAGAACTCGAAAACAAAATAGTGTTCGCTCCACTGAATGAAAGGGCATCGACAATGAGTTGTAAAGATGCAATTAGATAGGGCAGCTCATATTCTTCGTCATACCCGATAAGAGAGCGTTACAATATTTAGAAATGTGTTTAAACATATCGCTCGACCGGCCAAACACATTTGGAAAGTCGAGTGTAGCACAAACACACACAATATAAACTACAACATAGTCTCTTATGCGAGGAAGCCAAACGGATGCTCCTGGTTACAAAAGCGTTAGACATTACTGTTAGAGACGTGTCGATCTTCGTGTATAATTTTAACAAAACCATTCGAAGCGTGTGAATACTTTTCAGAGTTGTTTCAAACGAAATTTAAAACAACCGAGGAGCATACCTGGGAACTTCCGAAACATATGAAGCTCGATGTAGTGTTTTTAAAATGCGCAGGTACGCGCAGGTACGCGAATGTACGATCTGACCTGTACATCTATGTGCTCGTCCAAAGTTCTCATTGTTCCGAGACCTAGCAGGCACAAGAGTCACCCTTGCCGTTGCTTCTTTGGTCGTTAGTCAACTTAATTTGGTCGGGGAATTCATTGTACAGTTCCACCTGAAGCAGCAGCGCATTCATGTTTAATTAATATGCTGTATTTCTTGATTTAGGGCAGTGTTTCCCAAAGTTTCGACATCTGTGTACCCCTTCTATAACTGTCGTCGTAACACTGAGTGTCCCCCGTTAAGAACAATCGGTGTTAAGTAGCAGGCGTCTACATCCTTTGTACACAACAGTAGACTCCCGCTGCACCAGGATTGTTGCACTAGAATCACTAGAATCGCGTACCCCCTCCAAACTCTTCCTGTACCCCCTTTTTCTTTATCCTTTTACGTCGCTTCTTCAACTGATAAGTTATTAAGCGACAGGACCTACTGTTTATAAAGGTGGGTTCCTGTACCCCCAAGGGTACGCGTACCACACTTTGGGAAACACTGATTTAGGGGAAAGGTATCAGTTACCGTGTCACACTCGGTTATCGAACGCAAAACAAACTTTTTAGAAATTAATAAAAATAATACGAAGTACAATAAAGTCGCGATCTAGCTCCCTGAGGATCTCCACGATCACTGTCCCTTTGCCTACCCCTTCCACTGAAGCTGCCGTGTTTACATGCTGGCCTTTTCTACAAAAAAATAGTTTCCCCTTCGTATTTGAGTTTCCCTTTCGTATATAAATCGAAAGTATTACAAACATTTTTGTTTAAGATATAGAAAATCAGTTGAAAATGTGATACACCAGAGGATAATAAAATGACTTCACTGTGCTACTTCGTTAATATTTCTTTTGCTTTTGTAAGAAAATTTCTTTTGTCCAGAAAAATTGGATGATACAGAAACAAGGTCGACGATCGATCGTTCATCAGAAACAATGCAAAATAAATTACAGAATGCCTTGAAATTAATAAAAAAAACTTCCAAGTCTAAATGTCTGGTAACTGATACCTTCACCCTACGGGAAAGTAAAAGTATTTACGAGCGACTTACTTCACTTTCCTGGGCTAGAGCGTTCTTCGCTATCGTTTGGAAGGCTTGTTCGACATTAATTGCTTCTTTCGCACTAGTTTCGAAGTATGGAATATTGTTTTTAGACTGACACCACTGCTGTGCTTTCTTACTAGAAAACTGGAATTTGAACAAATAAATACTAATGTATTCAGGGTGCGAAAAATATTGAATTTATGGGAAATACCCTTACCGGTTTCGGTTCTAGATCAACTTTATTCCCAAGAACGACAAAGGGAAAGTTATCTTGGTCTCGAGGAGAAGCTTGAATTAGGAATTCATCCCTCCACGAGTCCAAGGACTTCAAGCTGCTTGGTGCCGATACATCGAACACTAGTACACAGCAGTCGGCGCCTCTATAGAAAGCAACGCCTAGAGACTGAAACCTCTCTTGGCCTGCCGTATCCCAAATCTACTCGAAAATTAGAGATTTTTTATTCAATGCAATTTATTAATTAAACGCCTAGTCGGAGACATTCTGTTTACGCTGCTGCTGCTTTTGTTTGCGCTCGAGGCTCTCCCCGCTCGATAGTAGAGTGTGAAAAGGTAGGCTCTAGTTTCCAGGATTGCAAGGATGCGGGATGCGCTTTCTCATTTCTCGATAATGCAAAGATTGGGTTTTTCAGTAATCAAAAGCGCTAGATAAAAGATTAATCTAGGCCGCAATCGCCCTCAAAAGTCCTATTTTTACATTTACGAGGTGTAATTTACATTATTCAGAAGCGTAAAGCTGCGCATGTATAAAGCTGCCGAATAATGCAAATTACGCCTTGTAAACGTAAAGCTAGGACTTTAGAGAGCGATTGTGGCCTAAATTGATCTTTTATCTAGCACTTTTGACTACTGAAAAACTCCATCTTTGCATTATTGAGAAATTAGAAGGCGCATCCCGTACCTTTGCAATCCTAGAAACGAGTCTACCCTCTTAAGGGTGCAGTAAAACGAGATAATCTAATAGGTACTCTTCCAGTGACGCTCGCAGTGTCAGCGTCTTCTAGTAAAATAAATGCGCATCAGTGATCCTTTTGTAGCGTTTACAACGAATCGTTTTACAAGAGTACAGCGTAAATAGAAAGTCAAGGAGAATAGGCGGAAGAGACATATTTACCTGCATAGTAACTATCCTATCATCTACCATAACTTCTTTGGTCAGGAAATCTGCTCCTATGGTCGCTTTGTATTGATTGCTAAATTTCTTGTTTACATATTGATTCATTAACGAAGTCTTACCGACTCCGGAATCTCCCAAGATAATAACCTTAAGCAGTAATTTCTTACGAGAAGCCATTGTAAACTAAAAGTAAATAAGATTATTATTCGTAATAAATTTTTGCGAAAAAAGAAAAAATCATTAAAAACAATTACAACTTTTCGCTCGAAAAGAAATATTGCGTTGCTCGTTTCGCCGAAGATAATAATACGGGGACAAACAATCGAAATAATATGTGCTCGTTCTACATTTGATAACAACACAAATCGAAAAACTCACGCACGAGTGAAACGAAATCATTATATACATAAACACAATAGCTTTAATCAATGTGTTGTGGTCGGGAAGAAAATGCGACGCATAGTTAAATTAATAAACTTGGTAATTCGAGATCAAGCGTTATCGATGTTGGATTATTTCTCACCGCGAAACAAATTTATTTCGAGTCGAGCGAGCGGGACGACGGATCGAGAATTACGGACGCGTGACTTTTTTCATGAATCATTGAACGTGAATTGGAAAAGTACTTCCCTTGTAATGACGTATGTACATTATTAAAAAAAAAATCATCGAACGAAGATGCTTCGAATGTATTCTTTTTGGCGGTTAATCATTTAGTTTATCCTGGTAATATTGAATATAGAACCGAGTGGGAGAGTGAAACGCGAGAGACAATGGAACGGTAGTGTACAGGGATCGAATCAAGACAAAATAGAATCCGTGTAACTGCGATGCTCGAAAATCTGTCAACACGCGATCTCGACAATTGGAATTTAATAGGACATTGTACGACTGCCCTAAGAAATGTACGTGACGCTCGTCGCGGAACGTAGGCGATGATCGATAGAATAAAAGAATGTGAAATGTAACTCACGTTACCTCGATTTAGATAGAAAACAGTCAGAGAAATTTTCCTCAGCCAGCACTCCACACAAAGAAAATGGCGTGTTATGAAATCACGAGTATGACAACGATGTCGTCACCTGTTCTTCGCCAGTTTTATCGACCGAGTACGATCAACACTCGATTAACGAGATCGACTGTCGTGGTCGATGTATCTTCGATTTGAACGGCGGGAATGTTTGAAATTCACGAATTTAACAATATGTGATAAATACTTATGTATATATACATTATTGTAACTACGGAAGAAATGTAAAATATTCTAAAATTATTGTACCATAATTAAATTGTGAATGACTGATACACGGTAGTTATTCTAACCTGTTGAACTTCCAGTACGGATAAAAATAAATTACTGCAATCGTGTTAATATAGAACATAGATTTATGTAATGTCAACGTAGAATTTGAAATTTTAATTTCAAATGTCGCATGTACTCGCTTGTTTCTATGAAATTCTATTAATCTACAGAAATCAATTATATGAAACAATTGTTACTAATAAATTCATGAATTATCTCGTTCATCGATACATTTAATCATAAGAGAAATAATCTTTACAAACGAATTGTTCTGTACGATTTGAAACACGGTCGAATTAACGCCATTACAATCAACTTCCAACCTCACTGGTTAGGTAGTCACCGGAAGTGACGTACTTACCAGCACAGTGTCCACGTAGCGCCTCGATTCTCGCCAAACGTAGCTCGTCGTATGTCAAACAACACTTCATAAAGCGTTCTCCGGTTGTACACACCGTAAGTATGCCACTTTTTGTCCATTATTCATCGTATACTAACTTGAATATCATAAAACGATACCGACGCAATCAATATTTCCAATCAGCATCGATTCCCTCCAATTAACCTGTTAGAAAATCACAGTCTCAGCTGCAGTTAAATATAAACGAAATCCTCGCAAGATATAACTCGCGTGAACTTTCCGTGACTGCCAAAAAACATATGTGACATGTACATTTTGCGCACCGTTCGCATAAATATTTCCGTCGATTGCACTCGCGCCTCACTCCGCCCAATATAAATCTCACGGTTTCAACATTCATTTCAGTTTACCAAACACAATGGATCAGATGAAGAAATTGACAGAGCCTGGGCGGCAGTTCGCTAAGGACAGTATTCGTCTTGTCAAGCGGTGCACAAAGCCTGACCGCAAAGGTGAGTTTCCTTGTTCCACGATAATATTGCAAGTTGTGCGGAGAGTATAATTAACGACGCATCTTCTACAGAGTTTCAGAAAATTGCTCTGGCTACGGCTATCGGTTTCTGCATAATGGGCTTCATAGGATTCTTCGTCAAACTAATACATATTCCAATTAATAATATTATTGTGTAAGTATATCAGCTTTGTTAAGCTCGCTGATGTTTTGTTCATGTATTAATATGATTCTTCTCCTTTTCAGAAGTTCATAAACCTCGCCCCATGCCAACTAGGGTTCGCAATCCCGCTCCATTTTCAATCCTGCGGGATAGATGTGGGATTTATTTCAATCCCGCAGAGTTTCGATCCTCCTAGGGATTTCGTTCATCAATCTAATGTATATTTAATAAAGACAGAATCATCATAGATACATAAATTTAAATTAAAATGGATCTTCTTTTGGAAAACAAACTATGATTGAAATATATACATGTACGTATATATATGTGTAATAGTATAAAATATATAATATAATTATATATAACAATTCGTTATATATCTATTTAAATAAAAAATTGTTATGTCAATAACACGAAGCTACAACACCATATATATTATAATATATTATAATATACGGTAATGTATATTTAATAAAGAAACAAATTTTATTTAACGAGGTAATCATCTTTAACCATAGCAATCAAAATTTATTAACAAGATACAAGCGAAAAATCTAGATCTACATAAATTTCAATTAAAATAAATCTTTTTTTGGAAAACAAACTATAATTGAGATATATACATACGTATATATATATTTATAATGAAATAAGGACAGGCTGTTGACAGGGTTCTCGAATATATCTCGATATATTTCCTCACATCCAATAAATGGACACTAGCGGATGATTAGTATCTAAGGCACTTTTATTTAAAGAATAAAATTTTTCCTTAGGTTACAACGATAAAATTTGATCAGCCATTTTTCTAGTTTCAATCCAATGCATTTCTCCTAAGGAAAAATAGCTGTCGCATGGGAAAACCATGGCCAGGTACTCAGTAATAAAAGAAACAATAGTACGAGTTTTGTTATGACAAATATAGAATCTTATATACTGTTTGCTAACATGTTATTAGAATTACTCTGCGCTTATTCTCTATGAAAAAACTTTTCAATACGTTTTTACTAATAAAAAGATGAACCGGATGCTGTTGCATCGATGCAACGGCATTCGAGATTTCAATAATGGCAGTATGTATTAGCAAACATAATTATATATTAAAGTGCATCTCGGAAGTTTTTATATGAATTTTGATCCCGTGGATCTTGTATATTGCAAACCGTGGCCGAAATTATTTTGTTAATTTACGAAATGCAATACTTTCGAACAGTCTGTGTGTGTATATATATTGCACGTGAGAAATGATTGAATACGAGTGCTAATATATATTCCATTCGTCGCAGATCCAATGGTTCGAAATCGTTTTGATTTGTCGGTAACATTAGTATGATGCATGATGTTTGCAGATTCATGTAAAGTGACCAATAAAAAAAAAAACAAAGATTCATATACATATATATAAATAGTAATGTCTGATAGTGTTACTCCTTGAACTCACTGCATTAGTAAATAGACGATGATATTACATGCTTAACATGTACATTAAACTATTAAATACTCTCTTCAGGCAACTTAATAAAATTTATATAAAAAAAGCAAATATATAATATATATATATATATATGTAGCACCACACGTGTGTGACTGATACGTGTCGACGTTTGTCTTGCACATTTACAAACATACTTAACATTCTCGTACGACTAACCGATTTATACTTTCAATATCTTTCAGAATTATATAATAAGAACAGTTCATAATAAAAAGATACACTTATCGCCCCCATTCCGCAGTCATTTTTAAATATTGTTCGTTTGTTAATACTGGCGTTCAATCTAGGGGAATTCCCCTTTTTTGTATACAAAAAGCATTCGTATTAATTATCGCGCAATAAACCTTTAGCTGGCAAAAGGTTGCATATGTATATACAGTCGGGACAATATCAAATGGTCACTCTTAAAAATTGCATAACTCTTCGGTGCAAAGGACTTGAACTTTTTTAAGATGCTAGACTGGATAGTTTGCTAGAGAATGAGTAAACAAAAATTGGTTTAGCTTGCGATTGGTAGGAATCATAAGAAATTTTAAAAATTATGTTTTTTCAATTTCTCTATCAGAGCCTGAAACGATAATTTAAAAAACGCGTTCTGTAGATTTCGGTAACTCTCAGATAGCATTGAGACATCTCAGAGACATCCCATAAGACATCACATAGACTCCCGAAAGTCTTCTGAATGTCTTGTTTTTTTAGACATCTCCGAAAAGACGTCTTTAAGACGTCTTATTTCAGACGTCTCCAAATAAACGTCTTTAATACGTCTTAAAGATGTCTTTTGGGACGTATAACGTTCAGACCTAAAAACGACGTAAACAGACGTCTATAAGACGTCGGGTGCTATCTGGGGTACCACGAAACTGTGCGTAAATCCTCCGGAAAACATACTGTTACACTCGATAAATTTGTGAAAATTTTGGTAAGCGTCATACATCCTGATCGAGTATAAATCGGTTAATCCCTTGAATCGCATATCGTGAAGAAGAACAATACAATAAGAGGAAGACTTTGTCCCACTTCCGTCTGACGAAGTGTAAGAAAAATCTCCATTGTTTAGAGATGAATTGACGGTAACATTCCGACGATAAAAAGCATTTTAGTCCGTGGGACTCGAAGCGTTTCACTATTAATAAAAAACTAACCTTTGTAAATTGCAAGAACGCTTAAACGTAGCCCCGTAGTGCGTTTGCCGAACTCGATAATATAATATATTCGCATAACAAGAAAAAGGAAAAAAGAATACACAGTCCCCCTTGTTCCGTAGACCCTGATCAATGTTCTGATGGTTCTTTGGCATTCCCTCGCATATCACTGTCACCCAATGTACGCACTGCGTGATTCGACAATTAAAATTTCAACAAGCACATATGATCAGAGCTGATAGACCGTGAACGTTTACGTTCTTTTCGAAATTTCGATAAAGTTCAACACTAGGCTTATGGAACACTAAAAGCAACTGTTACTTTTTATCAAAATAACAAATATGATATAATAATAAAAGAATGAAATTTGTTGACAACTTTACAATCTCGATAATCGTGAATGAAAAATATTAGAACGCGTCCGGCAAACCTAGTGTAAAATTTGTAGCGGTTCGAATAAAATCGTGAATTTGTTTAAAACGTCCACGGTCCGGTTATTACATAGGCAGCATTAAAACAATACGGGAAATGAATTTACATAGGCAAACGCACAAGGGGAGGGTAACTACCCACAATAAAGTTTGAGGTATGTCGTTCGGCTCATGTCATATTAATGAAACATTTAATATAGTCATGTAATTAACTGTTCATTAACTGTTAATAACGCTCGCGTATTAACCGTAATATATCTGTATAAAATATGCACATGTATACATAATATTAAATATCATTCGATTATTTTTTGTATAATTATAAGTATATCCTTTGAACGCGTCTCGCGAATCGCGCGTCGCAATGATAGTCACAATCAATATCAGAAGACTTAACGTGCTGAGTTACATATTTTTCTCTCACTGGTAAATCGAGAAATGGTCACGTAAAAAATAGCGCATTTTAATTTAAAACAGGCTCTCTCGATTTTTGTTTTCGCTTAAACCAACGGAATGTCTTTGCAACGACGTTACCCGATCTTGTATTTTTCAAGAATACTCACGGTACTCACCGGTAATTGAACTTATTCTTCTCGTACTCGTCGACAGATTTATCCCTCTGCACTCAGAATTATTTTTCAATTTTATTGCCAACAACTCCCTACTATTTTAAATGTTTTATTCGAAATATACTTCAAAGGACAGTTCCTCGACTGCTACTCATTTTAAACATTTTTGTTTACTAATTATATTAAACCTAGCTCTCGAATTTCGTTGTAATTTATATTTATGGAACTTGCATATCTTTTTAACTAAACAATAAGAAATTAGATAAATAATGGGAGAACCAAATACATGTCGCACCTCCGCAAGAAAAGTGACACAACTCAAAAATGCAGCATTTGAGAAAAATCAACTTAAAGAATACTATAAAACTTATATAATATTAAATCTTTTTATTATTTATTTATTAAATTTATCCACCCGAGGGATAAATTGCGAGATAGAGATGTGAAGCTTTTCGTGCATGTTAGGGCAGTTCATACATATTTTTCAGTGGCATAACCTCAAAATTGCCATTTTTTTTACTTGTGTCACTTTTCTTGCGGGTGCAAAGGGTTAATACAGTACTAAGGCCTGTACAAGAAGAATTTCGAATTGGTTTACCTGCGAACACATTGTCGCGCGCGATTATGATTCTTCAGTGTTGCAAAGACAATCCGTTTCTACGCCTTATGTTAATCCATCGTATGAATTATACCTTAGAATGTCACAGTACTTACATTGAAGGAATTGGTTACTTACTTGCAAGAAAGGGTTACTTTCGAGGAATGTTTTTCAGTGTTCTACATTGAACATTTCGAGTATAAGGGGGATATGTTAGAAAATGGAGGAGAATAGAAGATAGAGAGTGAATAGAAGGAGAATGAGAGAAAGAGAGGGAGTGAACGAAGGTACCGAAAGAGAAGACACAGGAGCGCGCAATTATGATATAATAAACCGAACTTACAGACTATAGACTTGTAATTAACAGAGAAGGGAAGGAGATCCAGGAGAATCTGATTTACCAGACGCGACGAGAGAGACCCAGCAATAAGATGGCAATCACAACACTCTGTACAAACATATCGTGAACATAGCTGGTTGTTATCACAGACAAAATATAGAACGAACCTAACACCTATGTTAACGCCCAGTTAACTCTTCAGCTATTTCGGTAGTATAATGAGACATGATTTCAAAATGATTGATTTGATTCGTTGCTTAAGGATCCCCAGTCAATCAGGCCTGCCTTGAGCCAAGGGCAGAGCCTAGGGCAGAGAACGGGCAGAATATTGTCCAAGCTACGATCGAAGCTGCTCAAGACCGGTTTTGGACGGACGCGCGCTCCTGCGTGCGCATTTGTAGCGTTTTCTGCCGTCAGTTTCTGGACCAGGTTTTGGACATGGGCAGAACAAATCGGCATTCGCCACATCAGTGCGACCGTGCTGCCCTCTTAAACAAAGGCAGATTCAGGGTCCAACAGCCGGCATTCTGCCTTCGTTCTGCGCATGTCCAAATACCTGGTCCAGCGGACGGCAGAAAACGCTACAAATGCGCGCGCAGGAGGACGTCCAAAATTGGACTTTTTGCTATCTGGGGAGGTAGACTCGTTTCTAGGATTGCAAGTGTGCGGGATGTGCCTTCTCGATAATGCAAAGATGAAGTCTTTCAGTAGTCAAAAGTGCCACATAAAAGATCAATCTAGGTCGCAATAGCCCTCAAAAGTCCTATTTTTACGTTTACGAGGCGTAATTTGCATTATTCGAAAGCATACTGCTGCGACAGCTTCATGCTGCCCAATAATGAAAATTACGCCTCGTAAACGTAAAAATAGGACTTTTGAGGGCGATCGCGGCCTAGATTGATCTTTTATCCAGCGCTTCTGGCTACTTCAAAACCCCATCGCATGCATTATCGAGAAATGAGCATTATTCGAAAGCATAAAGCTGCGCAGGTAGTGAAGTTTATAAAGCTGTGACAGCTACATGCTGCCGAATAATGCAAATTACGCCTCGCAAACATAAATATATGACTTTTGAGGGCGATCGCGGTCTGATCTTTTATCCAGCGCTTTTAGCTACTGTAAAGCTCTATCTTCCCTGAAATCCTGGAAACGAGTCTACCCCCTTGAAGAGCCCCTACCGTGCCCATCCCAGCCATATACTTTTGAAAAATGACGAAACAAGCCGGTAGATACTGTGTCTAGGTCCCGGAGGATTTCAGGCTGACCCTAGACTTCGTCTGTCACATCATCAGCTGGTTTAGTTCACCGTATTCTTGGAATGCATGCAATCTTTCTTTTCCCCTCGCAAATGTACTCGACCAGCTGGGATTTCACTTGCAGTTTCTCCAGCTGGTAAACCGGACCTCCGAAGAGATTGCTCCCCAAGATGGCGCAGCAGGGATTACTTGTAACGAATAAAGCTACTACACTGTGCAACTGGCGTCTGAGGTTGGCACGTACGGACTCTCCTGCCTGTAGAAATCGCCTTCGTAGTCCTCCAGTTTCACCGGGTAATCCGTCACGCAGTTCTGAGGCTGGTTCAACGCCGGAGGAGGATGCACAAAGTTCTCCTGGTAACTGGGAAGATGCAATGGTTCCGCGTACTGTTGGTACGAGTTGTCCGAGCCACCCTGTTTCAAACAGCTCGGCCCGTGGAGACTCAGCATGTCCACCAGCCTACGCCTTTGCGTCTCCAGCTCCTGGATCTGGGACTTCAGGTCGTGGTTCTGCGTCTCGAGGATTTCGGACTCCTGCACCAGGATCACCGTCTTCTCACGTTTCTTCAGCCGACACTTCGTCGCCGCGATTTTATTCCTCTCACGCCTCCTTCGACGCCTCTCCTCGTCCTCCGGTGTCAACTAAAACGGTTTCGGACTGGTTAGAATAATGGTTGTTTCTCCTTTCGAGATTCAAACCCTCCGACGGCGGCGCTACGGTCTATTTTGACTCGGTATCATAATCGTCATTTAAGTATTGAATATTTCGGCTGCTCTCTTCCTTGCGTAACCAGACATTTTGGCCTTTCTCCTATAAATTTTTACGTTTTTCTTATGTTATGATCAGTAGATTTGGACGAGAAGATGTGAGAAACCCAAGTTTTGATCCTGGAGGATCAATGGTTCAAAACATTGGAAATCGCTCAATTTTAAACATGTATAACTTTTGAACCATTGATCCTCCAGGATCAAAACTTGGATTTCTCGCATCTTCTCGTCCAAATCTACTGGATAACATAGGAAAAAGATAAAAATTTATACGAGAAAGGCTAAAATTTCTGGTTACACTAGGGAAAGTTTACGCAAGGAAATATGTTTGAAAATATATTTTAAAAAGTTAATGTATTAAAGCTGTGAAAATGGTCCGCCGCCCGAGAGTTAATACTAATATTGGCAAAGGATTAGACCAGACAAGGCAAGATCATTGCTAGACAAGGATCTCTTTGCAAATTTATGTATTTAAAAACAAATATCGACTACGGAACAAGAAGTGTTTTGGCTAGAGAAAAATAAGGGACGATTCTTCGTGGGAACGTGAAACGAAAATTACGAATACAACAATTGTGGATTTGACTTTATAGTTTCTTTATTAATGATTAAAAATTGTTCTAAACCTAAATCACAATTTCATTATTCATGATTCTCCTCTCATATTCTGTTGTTGAACACCTTGTACATTATCTCGTAAAGAACCGTTTAAGAAAAGGAAAATGGCACGACAATCTGGTTTTAATTTTTGTTATACTACCCCTGGTCGAAAATATTCGATCAAAATCGTGAATGTTACTGTTGAACGAATGATTTATACGTATTTATTAAAAGTGCAAAATATATTGTGGTATTGTACATTAAACAAAATCATTGCAAGGATTAAAAAATATTAGTAAGAGAATAAATGTGGTCTTGTCCTTTTACCCAATATACAGAAATTGTGCCTTAACGAATTTCGGTGACGTGATGGAACATTAGAGCTCTTTTTAATACTTCGAACAATGAAGATAACGATAGACATTGCCAAAAAATTGTCTTAACTCGTGGGGATGGTTGAACCCTCCTTCGAATCGGTGTTAAGTTTTCTCATTCAGTACCTTCTAGAAAAGAAACATATTCATTTTTATATTAACATTTTCTACAAATGTTTACACAAATATTTCTCGTATCAGTATACAATGCGAATAATTATGACAGACGAGATCGAACTCTTTTTTTGCCAGGGATAATATTCCAAACGAAATTTTATAGTAGCTTTATTATATACTATAGTTTCGAATGACGAGGCTTGAAAGTTTATTATCTGTCATCCCAGATAGCACAGACATCTCAAAGACATCTGTAAGACGCCTGCCGCAAGACGTTCGGACGTCTGACAGACGTGTTACAAAACGGTACGTCTTAGAGACATCCTCAGACGTCTTTTAGGCGTCTTTTTAGACGACATCTCCGTAAAGACGTCTTTTACAGACGTCTTATTTCAGACGTCTTATATCAGATGTAAAAACAACGTCTTGAAGACGTCTGTGTAAGACGTCCAGCCCTAAAAACGACGGAAAACAGACGTCTATGAGACGTCGGGTGCTATCTGGGATAATCGAATCTCCATCAAGAATCCACGTGATCGATTAAAAGGCCGCACTCGCAGCATACACGTTTAACGATTTAGAGAAGAACCGTTCTTACTCCACTGCGGCCATTGTTGTTGGACGAGTCGTCCTCCTCTTCATCGTCCGCACTTCCGTCCTCCTTCTTCGTCCTCTTCTTGGTGTCATCTCCGCTTCCGTTCGCTCGCCTCTTCGTTTGCAACGTCAACTTCAGACCTGCGAATTTTTCTTAAGTTATCAAACAATCCACTTTTGCAACCAAATAACACAGACTCGGATACAAGAAAGTGTTTTACACTAACAGGACTTAATCTAATTTACTCCGAAAGTGTTTTTCACTAACTTCATGTAATTTACTCTGAGACTCTAAATTATTTACTGTATAGTACACCATCCCGATTCCGATGACCTTGAACTATATCCTCAAAGTCACCGTTCTAAACAACTCTTCTCCCATTCCATATAGTAAACATCGCTGATCAAGGTCATACAAATCGGCAAGGCGTACGGCGTGCACTATAGTAGCAAGCTTGAAGCCTCCTAGAAGTTAACCCCCCACTTGTTGAATCACGCTCCCGTCCATAAATCACCGGACACTTACTTATCTTCAAGAAAATGATAATTAAAGAATACAAGCTTCCAGCTTGATTTGAATAAATGTTGGAAAAAAGAGATCGAGAAATTGTAGGATGATCATGGACAGCTCTAGAAGCCAAATTGGAAAACAATTAACCCATTTAAATTTAAAGAATAAAAAAAATATAAGAATAACAATTAAAATAATTAGAACTTGTGCTAGGCTAGCACAACTCAAATATATGATTATATGCTGTTTGGATAACTGTTGCTAACTTAATCGTTAATTACAGGTCCAGAACTATTCTTTACCATAACTTCTTTATTTATTATGTTTTTTCAAAGTAACACTCCATCACAATCTTAGCACAATCTAGCACTATAGAGAAAATTGAAAAAAATTAAAAGTGGAGGCCTACTCAGAAAATCTTATGAAATCTTATGGAATATTATTCTTATTTAAATTATTATCTCTTGTCTCATTTCTTGTATAATATTATAGTCCTAATATCCGAGCACAATGAACGCAGAAACTTAGCACAACTCAATTAATTAATTAAGCTTTTATTTGTAAATTAATTCAACACAAGTGTGAGGCAAGCTTGAAGCAGCCCGACCCGACCCGATCCGAGAGCTGATGGTTGCGGACTGGTAGCTAACCCGCGATTAGAATGAATCGGTGGCAAGGTCGAACCAGCCTTGGTCGCCGCGAGTAGTGTTCGAAAGGACGAGACAAAAGAAAAGACGGTCGCGACCCGGTAGGATCTATCAAGGTCACCACCGGATGGGTACCTTCTTTAATGAGCTGACTACAGGTGTGCTGAACACTCGGTGGGCTCGGCTCACCGCTGCTAATCGAATCCGTACGATCCCTGCTCCTCTCGCACGAGTAATCCTCGAAGGGATTGGTCATGGCGATTAGGGAGTTTACGATTTCCGGTGTCCTTGGCGTGACCTCGGCCGCCGCGACACCGAGAAGACCGGCGGCAGCCGTTGGATTAGGATTCACGTTCACGTTTAGGTTGTACATGGTCGGTTATTACCATTTAACCTGGAACAAGAACAAATGGGAGCGTCGGTTATTACACTGTCCTCGTGTTGTCCCTTTCTTCGCGATGATCATTATTTTGTCAGTTTATGATAATGTTTTGTCCAAAAACGTTCTGGAGGAGTCTCAGAGGGTCCCCCTAAGTCTTAGACCCTCATCTGGGGTTGCGATCACCCAGGCCCCTCCACTTCAAATAATAAAAGATTGAAGTTAAAACATTATCAGCTATTTACGGTAGCTTTTATAAGATCACTATGGTTGGTCTTGAAGAAGTAGAGGTCTCCAAACAAATTTTACTTAATGAGATAATCATCTTTAATCATAGTGTATGTACAGACTGCGAAAGTTATCGCAATTTGTAATTTTCGGAGACTATTTTTAAGAAGGGATAAACAAATAAAATATTATTTTCAGTGGTAGCAACCCAGATAGCACCCGACGTCTCATAGACGTCTGTTTTACGTCGTTTTTAGGTCTGTACGTCTTACGTCCCAAAAAGATGTCTTAAAGACGTCTTTTGGAGACGTCGTGATTACGTCTGAAATAAGACGTTTTTGTTAAAGATGTTTATTTGGAGACGGTTTTACGTCTGGAGTAAGACGTCTTGAAGACGTCTATTTGGAGACGTAGTTTTTACGTCTGAAATAAGACGTAAAAGATGTCCGAGGACGTCTCTAAGACGTACGGAGTCGTTCAGACGTCTTTCAGACGTCTTTGAGATGTCTCTGTGCTATCTGGGAAGCCTTTGTAGATCTGATATACATTAAAATTTGAGTAAATTCTGTCGAACGATATATTCTGGAATTTTTTGAAAATTTTTAGAAGCCCCGATTGGGCGTGTCCAAAGTGGACGGTCGTCGAAGCAGTTTTCGATAAACGAAACCTCAGCAGCAACCTGCGGCCGCGACGTATCTGCGACCGTTGGCAATTTTTGGACGGCGTCGCCCGCCTGATAGGCCAGCGCAATCTCGAATGCGGTTTGCCGGCGTAGTGTAATATTTTATCGTGATGAACTTGCGTTGCGATCGCATTATTCAAAAAAACGAGCGTGCACCTCCGCGCATTCTCGCGCGGCGCATTAATCATTTCGAAACAATACGACTGTCCGCGGATCCGCTGATACCAGGCGAAGGAAGCAGTATATCCTTCGGACCGGTTACGTTTTAATCTTCGTGATTTATTGTTCCCCCCGACTGCGAATGCAATATGGGAATGCGGGATTTTTTTCTTCAATTTTTCTCTCCATCAGCTTCGTTCCCTTTATTGCGCATTCTCCTTTCCCGGGAACGAGAAGCTCATTGATACGTCCTTGATACGCCACGGAGCAAAGAGGAATTCAGGCTGAAGCGCGCGGCACTCTCGATAGCGGCAACCGGAAGCTGCAGATCGCTATCGATCCCGCGAAGTGAAACCGGCTTTCGTCGATCGCAGGTAATCGAGAGGTGTTACGTCTAGTTCAACGACGTGGTGCCCTAACAGTAGCCGTGGCAATTAGGCAACACTGTGTTGAATTCGAATTTTTCAGCTAGACACATTGGGCTTCGAAAGTGCCTCAAAATGAATTTTCTTTGCGTAGCCAGAAATTTTGGCCTTTCTCCTATAAATTTTTGCCTTTTTTCTATGCTATCCAGTAGATTTGGATGAGAAGATGTGAGAAATCCAAGTTTCGATCCTGGAGGATCAATGGTTCGAAAGTTATAAATGTTTCAAGTTGAGCAATTTCCAATGTTTTTCACAGGTTAGCGCCGCCATGTTGTCTGAGCGGGACCGCTAGATGGCAGAACAGGCGTTCATCTTTCTTTCATTTCAATTGAAGGAAAAATTCTCCCGAGACTGAGGAAGTGTTCATTCTACTTTCAGAGAAACTGTTGTATCCCTATTTTTAATCTCTACAACCTTCCCAAGGATTTGGTGGGGAGGGCCCAGGAGTGGGGAGAGCCTAATTTAACACTGATTTAGACCATTTCACCCTTGTGTAGTCAACCAAAATAAAATATAACCTTTCCAAATATAACCAAATATAACCTTTCTGTATTTAACATGTTTACACAAATTCTCATTATAAATTAATATATTAGCGAGTAAAGAGAATGGACATTCAGAAAAATTTTGTAATATTTTTTAGAGGAACACTAACAAATTGTTGAAAGGAATACAGTAAATGGGTACCCGGTTGACTACACAAGGGTCAAAAATACTATTCTATTATGTCCATTAAAATTAACTAACAAGAGAAGAAAATGTTGCAATTAATTCAAATGTTATTTTCCATAAAAGCTCGCTATAGTGTGATCTATTAATTTTCGAAAGTTAATCGAAAAATTTGATTCGATTTTTCTGGCCACTGCATATTCTCGAAACTGGCCGTACAAATACTTTTTTGGTCCACTATATGCGTGTGAGCCAGGTATGTGTACATGGGAGCCTCGCGTTTCGTAAGAATTTTATCGTTCCGTATTCGGAGCCTAATGCCCTTGCAACTCCTCCTTCGTAGCCTTCTATGGTTCCTCCTTCTGCCATGTTCCTCCACCTCCGCCGCCTCTTTCACCGCGCGGATCTCCTCTCCAGGGGCCCGCAGGCCGGTTACATTTACCGACGGAGAGAGAGGGAAGAGATGGTGAAAGAAAAAAAATAAAATCAACTTCCGAAGACCGGATCTCGACGAGGACCGTGACAGGGGCCCCTCCGAATCCGTACCCACTGACCTATATGCCGGGAAGATGCCTCTCTGCGCCTCTGCCATACTCCCAGGATCCACATTGTCGATTCTAGCGATCAGATTCCGGCTATAGTGGTTTTCCTAATTAGTCGGTCCCATTTTAGGTCCCATTTTGGGTCCAAGTTTGGGTCCAATTCTGGGTCCCATTTTAGGTCCCACTTTAGGTCCAATTTTGGGTCCCACTTTGGATCTCATTTAGGTCCCACTTTGGGTCCCACTTTGGGTCCCACTTTGGGTCCCACTTTGGGTCCAATTTTAGGTCCAATTTTAGATCCCATTTTACCCCGCACACCTCGTCCGTAGACGTCGCTTTTATGTCCGTAAGACGTTCAGACATGAAAGCGACATCTACGAGACGTCTACGAGACGTGTGTGCTACTTGGGTAGGTCCCATTTTTAGTACGAAGCTGATCTTTAACCCTTATGTAGTCAACCGGGTACCAGTGTTGGGCAAAAATTTTATCTAAATAAAAATTTCAAAGTTTAAAATCCACTTGGAAAAAACTCACTTTATTCGAAATTTTTATTTAGATAAAATTTTTGCCCAACTCTGCCGGGTGCCCATTTACTGTATTTGTTTCAACAATTTGTTAATGTATCCTCTAAAAAATATTACAAGATTTCTCCGAGTATGTCCATTAAAATTTCTCTGAATATGTCCATTCTCTTTGCTCGCTAATATATTAAAATTTATAGTCTCATAATGAGAATTTCTGCAAACATGTTAAATATACAAAAGATTTTACATATACATTTTGGTTGACTACACAAGGGTTCATCCGGGGATCGACGGTATCGGATTTAAAAGATAGATATAAATAATTATTATTATTAGAAAATTAATTTGACTTTCTTTACGCGATGTAGATAATTGTCACGCATTTTTCCACGCTGTTTTGACTCGTGTACACGGTACACGGTCGTGCATCGAGAAGCGGCGGACTCCCGGAAAGAGAAAGAGAGAAAGAGAGCCTCTCCGAGGCGGTTGGGTAACAAGAAGAATTTGACGGCCGAAAACAAGCCGGCCGGCTCTAGCCTGTTGGAGGACACGCGCGCGGTTTCTTTTTAGAGGACGGGCCAGACGCCGAAATGTATTTTTGACGAGAATTGACAAGCTTTTAGCGGGCCCTCCCACCATCGGTACACCCAAAACGGGAATTAGCAATTTTCCATCGGTACAAGTCACTTTTATGACAAAACGGGTGCGTTTATTTATTTCGTTGCACAAAAAATTCGGGTCTAGACAGCTTTTTAGTAGCATTTATTATACATATATGCCTTCTGTACACATAACCCGTGGTACCATTATTCAAAATATTGTTTACATTATTAACCCTTAATACTCGAGTGGCGACTCTGAGGCATCACTCAATATTGCTATATCAGTAATGTAAAATAATTGTTACGTTATTAACACTAAACCTACCAACAACGGTCAGAATGACCGGTTCCAGGTTTTTTATTTTACAATTAGAAAAATAATGAAACTGGTTACAATAGGAGCCGCACATAGCTCCGAGTGCAAAGTGTTGTGACAAGATTTATTGTTGAAACAATAGGTGGGGCACAGGAGAGTGAAAATATCTGAACTTATTTTTCATATACACAAAATTTCGCATAAAAATCCGCAGTCCAATAAATAATTGTATACACACAAAAACCGTCTTATGCCGTTGCTCGAAACTGAATATTTATCTTTATCTAACTTCAATCATTTTATTCTGGCACCGAAGGATGCCGGCATTTTATACACTAATATTTCTTCAATATTGACCCGATTAAATCTAAAAAAAGCTTCTATCTATCTTGTGCTGCAGCCAACAGAATCCAAAAGCAAGACTCACGCCGGAGCAAAGAGATCTTGAATTTTCTAATCTTCGATATTCCGCGCCGGTGACCCTAATCTCGGTAAAAATACCAGCCGAATTTATTTTTCAAAGCAACACGACGCCGTCGGGAAGAATTATCGAGCCGAGCAATAAGACCTCCGATCACAGAATCGATTATTGGCCATTGATATTCAAATTTTCGAAAGGGAGATAAGACCCCCCATGGCGGCCACGATTTGTCTAATTTATTACGTACCGGGATCGAGCGTATTGCTTCAACGAACCGGAATACCACATGGCCAACTTCGTTTTCTATCCCGGATCAACTGTTTACATGTACATCGCTTTCCTACTTAACGGGGAATCCTTATCGCTAAAGTAATTAGTTGTTCGATTCGCATAACCGCTCCGCGACGTCGCGCGCACGTAACGTCACATTCCGCGGGCAAAGTATTTATTTATCTTCGCCGAGACGCGCGGCGATCTATCGTCGATCGCAGATAACACGCGACCGTACAATCGTTTAACGTTTAATGTAATGAATTTCTTTACTTTCGATTTCAACAATTTTTCGTCGGAAATCATTTCTCAAAAAATGTTGGGATATTTATTGCTAGCTGTTTTAATCATCTGTATCATCGATATTATGCTTTTCAAAAAATATTTCAAGGTCATTGGTACTTTTCTAAGTGTCACCTTATGCTTTTTCTTAGATATTATTGTAGAGCATGAAAAGACGAATCCAACGAGTACCATGAACATACAGTTAAGATCATTGGATCTTGAGATATTTGGTTCTGAAAAGTGATATGTTTGATTCTTTCAGACACAAATATCTCAAAACCCAATGATCGTAACTATAGGTTCATGGTATTCGTTGGATTCGTCTTTTTGTGCTCTGCAATAATATCTAAGAAAAGACATATGGTCCCGTGAAAAAAATAATAGTGACCTTGAAACAACATCGTTGTGAGAAGTTTTCTTCCTACGACAGTAAATAATTTTTATTTTCATATATACATTAATGTTCATATGTCATTAATTAAGAGAGGAAATACAATATTTATTCAGGTAATGTCATTTAGCCGAGAGGTTTTGTGTAAATTGTGCACGTCATAGTGGCTATTTTCCTAACTGAATTTCAAAATCTAAACGCTGTTCCTCCTTCCGCCCGGCGACCTCGATTCGTTAGACTCCTCCAGCTATCCTCTCGGTCATCTTCCCGTTTAATCAGCGGGAATAAACACGAGCAAGACAATGACAGAAGGAAATGAGAGGCGAGAATTTGTTTGCTCGTCGATGGGAACGTGTCTCCACGCGTTCATTCTGATTTTCTGTTGACTCTGCAATATCGTATTAAACCGTCCATCTTATTTGTTGCTCTTTCGGTCGACTTCAATCCCAAAAAATATACGAACCGTCCGACGGGACCGCCGAGGTCGAATTTTCGCTGAGAAATCGAATTTAGTTTCTAGAGAAAAATTATCTCGCTCGCGCGCGTAGCTCAATGAGGAATTATCGGGCCGTTATCTGTATTCGCATTTGTTTCGTGTCGATAATCACGCGGGTCGAATGATTCATTGACCATCCACGAGCCTGAAATTCGAGAACTTTACTGCGCCATGGGGACTCCCAGAGATGATTATTAGAGAATCGATATCTTCAAAAAAATAAAAATTATCCATAGATAAGAATTTTTGCTTTCTATGTCTTACGATAAGAGAATTTTTATTTTGCGTGCAAAATCCGGAGCGTAAAATTTTTAGTCGATCAGAATTATGCGAAATAAAAATTGTCCAAAAATAAGAATTTTTTATTTCTATGTCTAATATATTTGCATAAAATCCACAGTATATTATTTCTAATCAATCAGAATTATTAATAGAAAGATTAATATATCTGTATGCAAAATAAAAATTGTTCAAAAATAAGAATTATTGATTTTTATGTATGCAGACAATTTTTATTCTGCATAAAAATCCACAGTATATTATTTTTAGTCGAACTGAATTATTTGTTGTAAAATTGAAGGAGATAATGAATCAAAAATAAAACATTTTGCCGAATCGGAACGCGGAAACTGGGTCGAAAAATCGCAGAAAATCATACAGTTCGCGACTAGGAGAAATAATCGGCGCGCCATTGATGGGAGCAATACACCGCAGCGGCATGGCATCGAGCAATACACCGGCGCGGCATCATGTAATTCGTGGATTATGTAAAGCCGTAGGGAGCGATGCAACAGATTGAAATAATAATCGGCGGATCGAGTTTGTTTGAATGGGAACAGGTGTCCGATCGAACCCGTCGCCGGTGCACGCTGTTAAACGTATAAATAGAAACCGTTTGATTTTGATGTATGCCACGAACGTTTCGGTATTCGCCGGGATCTCTCGTTGAAAGATCCTCGAACCGTCGCCGTTCGAAGCCCGGCGAATTATTTTCTCAAAACTTTCCGCCACTTTCAGCGATTCTGACACGATATATCAAATACAAATATTCGAACTGAATTACAAATTGGGGTGAGACAGACACATTCTTGTTCCATACTTTGAAAGCAATGGAACAGTATTTTTAAACTATTCCATTATTTTTTATTTCATTTATTTTCTATTTTTTTTAATAATTAAACTATTAAATTAATTATGCCAATTTTTAGATTACAGTTAATTTATTTTTACACAAATTCTATTGTCAATAATAATGGTTTTAATGGTGGTCTCTTCGCATTACAATTTTATTTTTATACATACAATTTCTTCTTACAGTCATCACTAAAAATTAGATAAATTCGAAGCAATTTATTTAACAAACCAAAAATTGAGAAGTTAATAATAAATTACCACTTTGTAGTAATATAAGGAACTCGTTTTTATATCATAAAAAAATCCACGTTTTGATTTAATCTTAATATAAATTTTCCAATTACAAGAAAAAAAAATTAAAATAACAAAAATGATTTCCAGATTGACACTACTGAGGAAGTCTCTGAGCGTCTAAGCTGACGACTGTGTATGGAGAATGATCAAAAATGCCCCGCGCATCAGTTGCATAGCAATTGAGCTCCAGAACCCTCACGCAACACGAGACAGGGCTTCGTTTATGGTCGCTCAAGTGTTTCGCCTTCTCTTTCTGCAGTCCAGGGTGACATAAGTCAGGCTTCTAACGCTTCTAACACTCAGATTTTCGAGTTACACAATGTCGTTTTCAGAGACATTTCAATTTGTACCATTTAGTACACTCCGTGCAATTACTGATACTGATTGGAACATCTCTATAAATATTGAAATATTGTGCGGTGACTGATCCCAGATAGCACAGAGACATCTCAAAGACAGCTGTAAGACGTCTGCCGCAAGACATTCGGACATCTGGAAGACGTCTGAACGGCTCCCGAATGGAGTCTCCTGAAGCTCCGAAAGTCTCCTGAATGTCTTGTGTTACAAAACAGTACGTCTTAGAAACGTCTTCAGACGTCTTTTAGTACTTTAGGCGTCTTTTTAGACGACATCTCCGAAAAGACGTCTTTAAGACGTCTGATTTCAGACGTAAAAACGACGTCTCCAAATAGAAGTCTTAAAGACATCTTAAAGACATCTTTTTGGGACGTAGGACGTTCAGACCTAAAAACGACGTAAAACAGACGTCTATGAGACGTCGGGTGCTATCTGGGATACACTGTGGATCTTTATAGAAAATAAAATTGCATTGTGTAATCTCAATGAGCGTAAAAATTCAGACTTTAAATGCTTTTACTGTTTCTGATTTTTACTATAAATATAATTAAAAATTAAATGGTAATTCTAAAATATAACGAACGATTGCAAAAGTTCGTGCACGACCCATCGTGTAAAATCATGGAACACATTTTTTGTGACTCGAATCCGCTCGAACCCATCGCTACTTCCCTAAATCCTGTCGCGCGGGAGTTCGAAACGACAGGAACACGACACGAAGTAGCCCAAGACAAAACGGGACCGATTAATTCCGAGAATCGCAAAACTTCGACCAGGAAAATGTTGAAATTTGTTTATGTATGTTCCGACATGTAATCCAGATTTACGCGTACAATATATGAGCAACGACCGTGAAAAAGACAAATCGTGCTCGAGAATAGAACGGGCTTATCAACGATTTAAATCCGTCGCGGAAATTCCGCGTTCGGCGTCGAAAAACTTCTACAGCGAATCCGAAAAATCATTTCAGATCATCTACATATTCTTAACAGACTACAATATAAAAGTTGTACAGAAAACAGGAGCCAAATGACATTGTTTTATAGAACAAAAATGGCGACCAAGTGTATCGAAATAAAAATTGCACTAAAAACAGGAGCTAGGACAAAAATTTTATTGAAGTAACAATTTCGAATAAAGTGGGTTTTTTCCAAGTGGGTTTTAAACCCACTTTATTCGAAATTTTTATTTCAATAAAATTTTTGCCCAACTCTGCAAGTAACATTGTTTTATAGAGCAAAAATGGCGACCAAGTGTATCAAAATAAGAATTGCACAAAAAACAGAACCAGAGTTGGGGATTACACAACAGTATTCTTTAAATCTTTAAATGTCTTGCTGTTTTGCAAAATTTGACTCATTCATTCAAGAGAAAAATTTTGATTAGCAAAATTCTTAATTTGCTTAACACTAAACCTACCGACCACCAAAAATGACTAATGTGTGTGTATTGTATTAGATAAATAACAAGATCAATTTTGTTCAATCAATTCTCATGGAAACACCTGTATAATTTCAATAATTCTGAAATCGAAAATCTAAAATCATTTGACCGGCGGTGGTAGGTTCAGTGTTAAAAATCCGCTGTCCAATTATTATGAACGAAAATATTTTTATTTTCCTGTCAAAAACCATTTCACCCAACACCGGTTCTTCGCGATGCCTGTTAGCATACGGTCTCGCCAAGCGTGTTTATAAAAATCCAGCTATAAATCCGCGAAATCGCCTTCGAACGGCGCCCCAGAAGCTTATCGTGACCTTGGTCGTTGCCGTGGGATCGAGTTTTAGTTCTTTTCTATCTCCAGAAAAATGGGAGAGCGAGAGACCGAGGGGGATCGATACACATAGCTGGTAAGGTGTTAACAACAGTAGAAAATGAGACCTGAAATGAACCGTTAAAATCCAATGTCTCTTGCGAGAAGAGCTACCAATCCCCAAAATTAGACGTATCAAAAACAGTTAGCACCTTTAGCATATGAAGAAAGAAAGATGCTGCTATCATGAGATCAATAGCAGTCTTTCTAATACAAACTGATCCCAGATAGCACACGTCGTCTTTTAGATGTCGTCTTTACGTCTGTACGTCTTACATCTCAAAAAGACGACTTTAAGTCGTCTAAAAGACGTTTTGGGACGTAAGACGTTCAGACCTAAAAACGACGTAAAAACAGACGTCTATAAGACGTCGGGTGCTATCTGGGGAGCTACCAACCCCCGAAATTAAACATATCAAAAACAGTTTGCACCGTGGCGGAACAAGAACGCCGAAGCTTTGAAAATGTGGTTTGTCGCGCGAACAATCGTTCTATTCACAATCCAGAGAATCCCGTCTACGCAACAATGGATAGCAACCTGTCGAACAACAATGTGTCCCAGAGTCGCCTGTTGATTCTCGGTCCAAACAGCTTGTTGCCAGTTTCCGGTTTGGAACACGGCGCGGTTTGCTGGTCCGGTTTCGTTCTTTCTGTCGAGATTCCAGTCCTCTTACGCGAATCGTGTCGCTTCGGGGACGCGGGACTCGTAAAATGGCGGACCACGGTGTTTCGTAGGAGTTTTGATGGGATTTCGATAGGCGACGGTGGGCCGAGGGGGTGGAGGGAGGTGAGAGGGGGCGGCTGTTTCTCTCTGTTGGCGATCGGACGCGTACGTTGCAGAAACGACAGCCGCAGGAATTAGGCCGCCCACGCTTATGTCGACGACCGTACCGAAAAAGCACGATAAAAGCTTTCTGGCCAGATGGGCACCGGTTGCGCAAGCTCTTCTCCTCTCCCTCCTCTCCTCCGTCCACAACTCTCCTCCTCTTCTTCCCTTCTGTGCGCGTCGCGTCGTCCTTCCTTCTTCTTCTTCTCCTCAATCGGCCATCTTCCGTTAACCGGCGATTTCTCGTATTCTACTGTCACTCGGAACTGTCAC
>CM052249.1:6132105-6241455 GCA_028455795.1 Lasioglossum marginatum
CTATTTAGCTGCCATTTTTATTTTGAATAAATAAATGCATGATTATTAACATTAATTTGTGCGAGGCCCATAATTCACTGAAGAGCTAGAAAAAAATAATTTCTATTCAGCTGCCATTTTTGTATTTTGAATAAGTCCTTTTGAATAAGAGTTGACAGTCACTTTCAAAAGTTCCCAGCGTTTTAGACTTTCCTGCGAAAGCAACGACGTCGCTAGCTTCGTTATCGGAAGATACAAGGCCTCGGTGTTCGGAACAGTTCCTAACAGTTTATCAATCTTTATTCCGCGAACCTCAGAATCGGTGTTTATAGAACGTTTCGCTGCTTCTCTATGCACCGACATCGACAGTAACTTTCCGGGCAATTAGGCTTTATCACAAAGTCGATCGCCGCTCTCGGAGTCCTCGCGTTCCCGAGGCTCGATGCAACCGGGAATTGAACTATGACCTGGAATTCCGCCCACTCCGAATATTCTTCGAGGAACAATCTTCAAGAAAGAAGAATACTGCCTCGATATATGCTACAATTACGCCCCACTCAAACTATGTCGAACGTACAAATGGATAAACAATGATAGAATTTTGTCGCATCTAATTATTTATCAATTATACCGTTACTAGGATATTCGTGACATTTTTCTGATTAAAACGAGTCCAAACACGACCCAATTCCGATCATATTTACCAGTTTCATCCACGATACAGTAGAACTCGCATAATCGATTCGGATAATCGAGGTTCTACGCTGTCGTGGATTATATGCTCCGAATTGGGTCGTGTTTGGACTCGTTTTAATCAGAAAAATGCCACGAATACACCAGTGTGAGTTTCGCAAAGAAATAATTA
Source organism: Lasioglossum marginatum (assembly GCA_028455795.1). Classification (NCBI taxonomy): domain Eukaryota; kingdom Metazoa; phylum Arthropoda; class Insecta; order Hymenoptera; family Halictidae; genus Lasioglossum; species Lasioglossum marginatum. Next base: position 6,132,950 of record CM052249.1, read on the forward strand.
AATTAAATAAAATATTGTCACTGAATTAGTATAATTTACACCTTGTTTCATAAATATTATGCACAGATGTTTTCCTCTCTTTAGACGACGCAGATCGCTGGAAGAGCCGAGTATCCTCGAGCAGGCCGTTTCTAGACTGCCCCGGCGACAGTCTTTCGAAGAAGCAGTTAGGAAAGAACAATTAATGGAGATTGATGTCTCCCGAACCCGCATGGTGTTCTCCCTTCTTGGGGAATCGGTCTCGGCATACGGGCGCAAATTCGTGTCCTGAGAAACGGACGTAGGCGAGCAGAATGGTAACTTTCGAATACGAAATTGCTGGGGAGCCGCGAGGCCTCGGGACAAGCGAGATATCGAAACCCGGAGGTGTTTTCGGCCGGATAATATAGACGAATATGTCTTTATTTGTACAACACTCGGACACCTCTTTGTTCAGGATCTTCTATGCGTAGAAAGATCGACGGATTCCTCGAATCACTGGCGAACAGAAAAATTCCTTTTGCTCGGTGTCTCGCGTCAGAACGATTCTCCGCGAGAGTTTCTCTGCGTTGTCACCGTCGCTGCATTCCGCAAACTTCATTGAATGTCTGCCGGGTGACCGAAAGTGTCTGGCACATTTTCAAAATAATATTGACAACATATCAAAATTTTTTTAACGCTATACCTACCGACCATCGAAAGTGACTGATGTGTATAGTATTATAAAAATAATTTTTTTTAAATTTAAATTTAAATTTTAAAAAGATTTTTTTAAAAAGATTTACTATAATATACCGGGTGTCTCAAAATTCCTACAACATCCGGAAATGGGAAGTTCCTGAGATCATTTGAAGCAACATTTTCCTTTACGAAAATGGAGTCCGCGGCTTCGTTAAGGAGTTATTAACGAAACACAAACCAATCAGAGCACGACCTAGACGCGTGTTGGCACGGTCCTGTTTTTCGTTAATAACTCCTTAAGAAAGCCGCGGACGCCATTTTTGCAAAGGAAAATGTTGCTTCAAATGATCTCAGGAACCTCCCATTTCCGGATGTTGAAGGAATTTCGAGACTGAATACTGGAGTATACTGTATACCCTGTATACTGGAGTAAAAAATATATTCAATAAATTCCCATGTGAAAACACCTTTACAATCTCAATAATTGTCAAATAAAAAAATCTAAAATGGGTCATATTTGACCCCCCGTGGTAGGTTTAGTGTTAATGTTTAAAAAAATTAAATAAATCTGGCAATAACTCGGTAATTATTAACTTTAACCCCCACTTGTTGCAATACTTTTCTATGCAGAATTTAACACTTCATCCGAATTCGGGAGAAAGTCTGGGTCATTCCGTTCAAAAAACTGAAGGTGACCTTCATACCTCGGTAAAAAAGCAACCTAACGAAATACAGATGGCAGCACTGTTTGTCCCCCGGAGACCGTGCAACATTTGTTTGAACATTTTTTTCGCACTACAAATAACTTACAAGTTATTGGAAGTTGTAACGAGTTGCGAGACTGACTTTGAACAAAATTGCAAGGCCATCCCTTAAATTCGAGGCGAATTTTGCGAATCTCGGGTTCGATTGGAACATGGAAGCGCTCGTCCATTAAAAGGCATAAATTCTAGCGGGAATCAGCTGAGGCCAACGATGCACAATATTGCGCTCGTAACTTATCGCGGACAGGCAGCAACAAATCTGTGTCACTTTAGAAGATCAAAGGGAAGTCGAAGTGTTCGCCACGAGCTAAGACCGGCCGTAGAACCGTGTGTACAGCTTCTTTAAATTGCGATCGTAACAGCGACTAGATCGCGAATACCGTTGGCATAGTTCTGATATCTCTAATAATAATTTCAGGCTGGTTCAGGGAATTATTAGTTACCCCACCGTCTGCGGGATAGGGGGGGAGGCAAGAAATTGCGGAGTCGGCCCGTAATCGTAAAACAGACGTTAATCGGGTCTTTCGACGACCATCTTGATTTTCGGGGAAACCTACTTCGCCCTTGGTTATGGTTCTTGTGAACGACATAGCACTGACAGCTTTAACGCAGTTTATACGATCGACCATGTTCCCGACACTTATGTTCTGTACAGTCGGGGACAAAATTAGGGGGTGTGCAACCCTGTATGCCTAATAAATTGAACCTAACATTTTTTTCGCATGTAAAAATGCTGTGAAGAAAAGATACTTTTAAGAGATACTAAGTAACATCCCAGATAGCATTGAGACATCTCAAAGACATCTGTAAGATGCCTGCCGCAAGACATTCGGATGTCTGAACGACTCCCGAAAGTCTCCTGAATGTCTTGTGTTACAAAACAGTATGTTTTAGAGACGTCCTCAGAGATGTCTTCTTAGACATCTCCGAAAATACGTTTTTAAGACGTCTTATTTCAGACGTAAAAACGACGTCTCCAAATAGTTTTAAAATTTAAGACATCTTAAAGACGTCTTTTTGGGACGTAAGACGTTCAGACCTAAAAACGACGTAAAACAGTCGTGTGCTATCTGGGAAGTCTCTAGAGATGCATCTTGACAATGTTTATCGTTTCTCGGGGTCAGTCGATGCCGAGTATCGAAAATTCGTGCGATCCCCGGCGACGTGTTAGTTACGCAACGTGCAGTTCTGATGCGTCGATCGCGCACGTGCCCGGCACGGAGCGGCGATCCGAAACTTTCGTGTGTTGGCTCGTCCCGCGGATTTACTCGATGGTTCCGGGAAATTTCTCTGCGATTTGGGTCTCCGACCAAACACAGATCGAGCTGGGACACCCGACCCGGCCCGACATCCGAGAAGCACGCGTGTCGTGTCCCGCGGAGATTCGCAAATCGCGTGCGAAACGCGAGACAACCGGGGCCGAACGAACGATCCACGCGTCGATAGATCGCGACCAACGCGTTTTCGATCTTTAACTGGTTAAGTGGGTAATCGCTTCAGCTCGAAAACGAAGACGCCGGACGATCGTTCGGGGAAATGCGAGCTCCACACGCGCCGAAATTGTTTTCGTGACTGCGACTAGTCTTTTCAACAATCAATTTGTGGTATCTTTTTAGGAGAAATGAACCTCCGAAAATATCTTGCAGAATAATGAATGATTTTCGTATGTATTTCAGAATTTGTACAGTTACGTTTTCATTCATTTTTTTAAAGGAATGTTGATGTTGTGAATTAATATTATGATGAATGTTAGAAATATTAATATTGTAATAAGGAATATTAATGTTGGAAATGAATATTGTAATATAGAATATTAATATTGACAATCAATATTAAGAAAGAAGAAATATTAATATTGGGAATGAACATTATAATAAGTAGACAGCGGATCTTTATGCCATTATGACTTTTGAAAATTTGCAAACAATGCTAGGATATTAAATATGACAGAATTTAGTACGGTTTTAATTTATTTCAGATCGAAAACGGTTATTCTACCGCGGAAAATAAGATTCTATTTTATTCCACTTTCTTAAAATTCGTTTACGAAAATTGAAAATTGCATAAACATCCGCAGTCTAATGATAAGAAATATTAATATTGGGAATGAAATATTATAATAAAGGACATTAATAAAATTTTAAGAAATATAAATCTACCGTGTAAAAAGAGTCGGATGTACTTACAGTATTTTTTGTGGAAATACGGTAAATGTATAAATTGTCTAGAAAGACTACAACCCAATAGTGTTATTTCTTCCTTGAATAATTTTAATAAATCAAAAATAATGTATTTTCTTCCTTAAATATTTTTATTCCTCACCCAATTTTAAATTTAACCTACTCATCATCGGCTCTACTATAAATGCTTAAAATCTGCAGTCTGGTAATAAGTTCTTAATAAATTCCTGATTTAATTTACGTTTCTAGTTTTCATAATTTGCGTTTTTTTTTATTAACCCTCCAACGGGTCCGTTTTGACCCATTGATGCTATTCTGCGAGGCATTCTCTGTGTTAAATTATTAGCATTGTAAATTCAATCGGCAGATTGCCGCCCTTGAACAATAATGGCCTCCCCCACTAGCTCCCTTTTTTCTCAGCCGCCTCTCACTCTTTCACCGTGACAACTTGCAAATCCAGTTATATCATCTCTCGACTTTGTAATCAGTTGTGTGGAAGAAGGCGAGCCGCATGGACGTGCGAACGAGCGAGCGAAACGGCGAGCATGAGACCCCCCCCCTCCCCCCGGCAATAAATCACCCGCGAGATCTTTTATATGCGACGCGTTTTTCCTTGACCGCGGTAAATTTAATTAAGACCAGCTCTTTTGGTAGCGTTACTCGACAAAAAAACAGTCGAAGAACACTTTCCACTTTTTATGGGAAATAATGCCATTGGGCACATTCCATTTGAAAATAAGGTAACAAATAATTCACAAACAAATTGCAACTTTTTTTGATTCTCACTATGCGATTCTTATAGTTTTTCGCGCTGATTCCGAATCTGCCCTTAATTTTTCTCCGAAAAAAGACATATTTTTCAACTTTAAATAAATATTGCGATGTTATTATAAATGATATTAAATTGTTCTTTACAGCAAAAGATTCTGCAGATTTTCCCGAATACAGTGATATCCAATATTAATATATTATGATTGTTTAAACATGTTCAATCATAAAAGACGGAGAGACCACTTTTGCACCAATTTTCGAGGATATTTTTGAATTTATCTCAGAAAATAAGGGTCCAGCGGAAAATCGAACTATACCACGAGCTATACCAAAAGTCTATAGAGCAGACTTTTATCTTCAGAAACCACCCTTTCAAGTTTGCAACGTCGACGTTTTTTTCGAACCAAAAAGCAAAGTATCCCGTCGACCATTTCTGGGAGAAAAATTAAGAATAGATTCGGAATGAGCGCGAAAAACTCTATAAGAATATTGAGAATCGCAACGTTAGATGGCTGTTGGACAGTGCAATCATTTGAAATAATGAATCATTTGAATTCTACAAATGAATTATTCTCGAATAACATTTTCTTTCAATCGCAGTGTGCAAATAAAATAATAAATAAGTTCACCTCAAGAATAGGTTATTGAGATATCTCAATCGATTATTAAAGTGTAGCTGCATTTTAAAATGGGTTTTCACAACACGAAATCAATTTTGGAGAATAGGAATTATTTGATCAAATGAAAGATCAAATAATTAAAAAAAAAATTATTTTACTGTTCCAATAAACTAACATAATTATTTCAAGTGGGATGTAGCCAAATAAGATAACACATTATCTTGACGATTATTTTTCAAATAATTCGTTCATCTATCAATCTTTTGATAAAAATTAAATGATCCATGAAAACAAAATCTGGATGAACATTCGCGTTTTAATTATTAGTAACATTGAACCAGGTAATAACAGCACAAAAAAAGTATGGAAAATTGGAAATTGATTCTATCGAAGAATTCGATCGCAGCCGAACGATTTCCGATCCACAGAGCCGATGAAGGGATTAATATATTTCCGAAGGCATCCGCGTACATTATCGTAATGGCTCCCATTAGTAAACGTCGACGCAGACTGAATTCGCGGCAGAGAGATTCCTTTGCTCCTTCGCGACCATGACCTTACTGACATTTAATTCTTAGATCGTCGACAGCTTCGAAACTCGCCCATACAGGATCTGCACACGTGTGTCAGATAGCGTGCACATTTCCATAACTCCGAAGGTCGCCAAATATTGCAACTAAAGAAAATACACCTTTCGCCTCTCCACCTTTGTATCTCGCTTTCATCAAAAACACAAAAGTGCCAACACGCGTCTAGGTCGCGCTCTGATTGGTCCGTGTTTTTCGTTAATAACTCCTTAACAAAGCCGCAGACGCCATTTTCGCAAAGGAAAATGTTGCTTCAAATGATCTCAGGAACCTCCCATTTCCGGATGCTGAAGGAATTTTGAGACACCCTGTATATCTATTTATATTTTATTTAATTTTATATTATGCATTTATGGCAAAAACATTAGAAGAGTTTCAGAATGTCGACATACTATTTTCAACTATAAAAATTATTAATTGATAAATTTTTGCTCAGCTTTTAGAGATCGTCGTTGCTGTATAAATATTCTATTTTGCGTAAATGAAACGTTTAATTTTTATCTGACATTATAAGCATAATAGAAACTGGTTTTGGATTAAAAATCTTTGAATTCACAAATAGTTTTTCGACAAAAACTTTAAAGGAAAATGTTGTTCAGAACATGTTTCAAGATCATTGAAATCTGAGGGGAGGGGAGGACTTTCATCGACAAGTTCACCTGTTTGATTGAAAACTTATTAAAAACTATCAAGCTTTATAAATGGTTCAATGTGATCGATGTTTTGTTTACTCGCTATATTTTTCATGAAACAGAACAGTGTTCTTGCATAAATTTCATCGACCGTAGGTGAATTGCTGGGGCCTTGAAAGTGGCAAAAAGATTGCGAATTGCATCGAAGTGCAAATTGAAAAGAAAACGTGGCCTCGATATTCTCGAAAAATTCTGATCTATGAAACGGCGCGCCGACTATGCAACTAATTATCACGTCCAGCCTGTTGCACCTCGGCTGGATCAGCTCTGGTTTGCATAGCGAATGGCAAAGATAAGATTATTGTTATGTAAGTGGAGGAAGTTTACCAACGAAAATAAACATTTAAATCTCCGGTGGTGAGACCCGCGCCGCTCGGTTTACAGATTCATTACGGAGCTCGTCGTCTTAAAAGATTCCAATTAACAAAAGACTACTTAACAAAACAAACTTTACGTTACAACGTATACAAATTAACTCGCGATTCTTTTATATTTAAATTTGTTAGTGGAGTTAACTGTGAGATATGAAACAATATTTTGGTTGATTGTAAATGCACGACTTTATGGACAGCGATCAACTTATTTGTGCATCGAATAAAATCGCAATGAAAATTTTGATTACACATTTTGATCTGTATTAATTCATTATGGAGCTCATTAAATATTTTGGTTGATTGTAAATGCACAACAAATTTATGGAGAGCCGTCAACTAATTTGTACATCGAATAAAATCGCAATGAAAATTATGATTACACATTTTGCTTTGTATTAATTCATTATAGAGCTCATTAAATATTTTTGTTGATTGTAAATGCACAACAAATTTATGGAGAGCCATCAACTTATTTGTGCATCGAATAAAATCGCAATTAAAATTATGATTACACATTTTGATTTGTATAAATTCATTATAGAGATCGTTACTGCAGAAGCTAATGAGAGATCCTAATTAACGAAAAAAGACTCTTTCAGCTTTATGTATCTTAACACATTACCGACCGGTGATTATTACATAATTTTGAAAAATCTATGGTACATGGCTAAACACTTTTTAATGGAACCTTCATCAATACCAACAGCAATTTTCATTGTGAACTAACAACTCATCCTCAATAACGTCATCTAATAGTTCCATTTAAGATTACAATTTCTTTCTTTTAAGTAAGTAAAGTGTTAATAATTACTAGACAGCGGATCTCTATGCAAAATAAAAATTTTCTACCTGAATTACAACAACCTGGATTGAAAAATAGAAAGTTATTTTTCTCTTAATATGTTTAATAGCTTGAAAATAATATAACAGTATATTTAACCCAGATAGCATTGAGACATCTCGAAGACATCCGTAAGACGCCTGCCGCAAGACATTCGGACGTCTGAAAGACGTCTGAACGGCTCCCGAACGGCTCCGGAAAGTCTCCAGAATGTCTTGTGTTACAAAACGGTACGTCTTAGAGACGTCTGCAAACGTCTTTAAGACGTCTTTTTAGACGACATCTCCGAAAAAAACGTTTTTGGGACGTCTTATTTCAAACATAAAAACGACGTCTTTCTAGACGGCATTTCCGAAAAGACGTTTTTGAGACGTCTTATTTCAGACATAAGAACGACGTCTTTAAGACGTCTTTTTAGACATCTCCGAAAAGACGTTTTTGAGACGTCTTATTTCGGATATAAAAACGACGTCTTTAAGACGTCTTTTTAGGACGTAAGACGTTCAGACCTAAAAACGACGTAAAACAGACGTCTATGAGATGTCGGGTGCTATCTGGGAAATTCTTCTAATGTATTTACTGTTTTAAATTACACCTACTCATTTTTGTCATAAATACGTAAAATCCGCTGTCTAATAATTACAATAAGCAAAAAATAATGAAATTAAAGCGTTAATTATTACAATAAGAAGAAAATAATATCTTGAAATTCGAAAAATGTTGTTTCGGTTCTGCATAAAAGCACAAAATCCGCAGCGTGTGTTGTGATTCGTATCGGATTATTTTGTATTTTTTCTTTTATAATCTCGCGCGTTCTGATAGCGAGATGATGTATCGTCGAACAATGTATCCCGGCAAATTTGTTTTCACCGTGCAAACATGCTCGCGTACGGGCACGCATTTCCAGTAAACACAGAGTCGTCCATAATAAACGCACACCGCGTTTAAACCGCCGTAATATGCGGTTTTATGATTACGGTTATTCGTGATCCTACTTAACTCCACTTTACATGCCAATGTAAACATTATGCTTTCGTTCACGTAGACGCGAGAAAGATATTACATGAGAAAATCATTTTTCCTTCTGCCGGCTTGAAATATTCAACGAGCCGATTGCATTCATGAGAACTACTGCAGCGCGCATTTGTTGCTATCGAATACGGTAATTAGCCCTACGTAATTATACGTTTTTACTCTTCGGCGGGAATTTGAAATGTACGAGTTAGTTTGCAACTTTGACTTTTGTCTGGGCAACGATTTGTTGTAATGAGAATTGTTATTTCAATAAATGAAACTGCGGATCTTTATGCACTTATGACAAAGATAAGTGCAATTTTAAACAAGTGAACACATTAAAAAAGAATTTATTCGGACAATTTTTATTTTGCATTAAAATCTGCGGTCTAGTTATAATGTAACAATTTTCTTAACTCTTTCATAATAATATGTATTTTTCGTTTTTTGACTCTGCTAGAGAACTACTATGCTATGTCAATTTTTAGTTTAAAAATTTAGTTGAGAAAAGATGAAGTTACACAGCACAGGGGTAAGAACATAGTCGCCAGATGAGGGGAGGGAGCACGAATTGAGGGGAAAGTTAACCTCTCTTCTGAATTATACATTAATGTAAAAATGTAAAATTAATTGAGTAGTATACAATTAATTAGAAAAATGAAGAATCACGCAAAGATTGAATTGGAATATTTTAAAAGATTTAAAAATTGATGTAACTCGAGCAAAGTAAAAATGTAAAATTATACATAAATGTAAAAATGTAAAATTAATTGAGTAGTATACAATTAATTCGAGAAATGAAGGATCGCGCAAAGATTGAATTGGAATATCTTAAAAGATTTAAAAATCGATGTAACTCTAGCAAAGAATGTAAAAATGTAGAATTATACATTAATCTAAAAATGTAAAATTAATTGAGTAGTACGCTTAATTAGAAAAATGAAGAATCACGCGAAGATTGAATTGGAATATCTTACAAGATTAAAAAATTTATGTAACTCGAGCAAAGAAAGTAAAAATGTAGAATTATACATTAATGTAAAAATGTAAAATTAATTGAGTAGTATACAATTAATTCGAGAAATGAAGGATCGCGCAGAGATTGAATTGGAATATCTTAAAAGATTTAGAAATTGATGTAACTCTAGCAAAGAATGTAAAAATGTAGAATTATACATTAATGTAAAAATGTAAAATTAATTGAATAGTACAATTAATTAGAAAAATGAAGAATCACGCAGATTGAATTGGGATATCTTGAAAGATTTAAAAATTAATGTAACTCGAGCAAAGAATGTAAAAATAATTGAGTAGTATACAATTAATTAGAAAAATGAAGAATCAGGCAAAGATTGAATTGGAATATAAAATTAAAAGATTGCAAGTACGATAAACAGCCGTATAAACAATGAAAAAAATTGTTTACATAATTGTTTAAAAAATTGTTCCAGACAGAAAATAAGTTAATAATAAGCTAGAGGAGTCGAAAGAGCACCGAGAGTCCGATTCAAATGTTCAGTTAAACCCAGGCATTGTGCAATGAGGAGCATTGGTACCGTGTGAGGATGCTATATAGTCCTCGCTAGAATCGTGACAATGTTGCCAATGTTCTGTTTTGCTATATTTAAGGTTCCCTACTACACACCTCGGATGTTCTCCGTGACACTAATCGCACATTATTACGAGTGCATCCTCAGGTGTCATCAGTCGTTGACAAATGCCCGATGCATATACCGACGGTCTCGAGTGACATTTTTTTTCCGTGAAATTCGGGAGTGCGTCTCGATCAAGGTCGCCGAAAAATGTTTCTACCAATTAAAAATAGCCTGGGATATCCGACGGAAAACTTCGGGGAGTTTCCGACATCTTCCAACCAGTGGAAAATGGTATATATCTATTCAAAATAAAAAAAGAACTGCTTCGAATAATTACAAATATTAAAAATATAAATTAGAACAAATAAAAAATAAATACTATGTTATTTAGATAAAAGAAGTATATCTATTACTATTTCCAATATATTTTACTTAGATGCACTCCGAATTAATTTTCAATTTTATTGCCAACAACTCCCTACTATTTTAAGTGTTTTATTTGAAATTTACTTCAAAGGAAATTTTGTTTACTGATTATATTAAATACAGATCTCTCAAATTTGTAATTTATATTTGTTTTTACCTAAAGAATAAGAAATTAAATAAATAAAGGTTGGAATATACCACATTTCCATCCACAGTCATTTTTACTTCAAATGAAGTCAGCCCCGTTCCGAGCACAGCGAAAGGGAAACTGCAATTTCCCTAGCCGCGCGCCGGCCATAAACACAAATATTCCCCGGCGCTTTTGGTGTGGCCGCGGTATCGCGCGAACCGATAGTAAACATTACGATCAACTTCATGGAAACACATGTTTCGCCGCGATATCTGTAGAAACGGTCGCCGATTATTACCGTTCTGTTAGTGCGTCGAAGAAAACAGCCGTTAATGAGCAACTGAACAAAAAATCGCGGAAAAAGAGGAAAAAAAAGAAGAAAGAGAAATAAGTAAAAATAACGTATCCACGTCGCGGAGTAAACGTCGCATTTAACATATTCTTCTCTCGACTCTTGCCGTAATAATGCAACATGTTCGTAATAAAGCTTCGCTCGGTGGACGCGCGACCTTGAATTGTTGCGAACTCGATCTTCGCGGTGTTCAACGTTAGATGATTGCCTGACAATTACTTCGACACCTGTACCCGTGCGTCCCATTAACTTTCGAACATTAAAACACCACTTTCGAATTGCAACGAGCCGACAATTATGATAATCAACGGGACCTGTAAACCGACCGCGATAAACAATATCGTTACGCACGAGGAGGGACAAGTTTTGAGGAAAGCGATAAACACACGTGATCTATATATTCAATGCCGGCGAATAAATTACTGTGAAATTAGCCTGAACAAAAGAGAGTGTAATTCGTGTGTTCTGGTTACTTGTATTCAACAAACTGTACCGGTACAAATATTTAATAAAATATTCATCAAAATAATCAATAAAATCAAAATAAAAAGAATAAGATCAAAATAAGATGAAAATAAAAATCTTCTGCATCGATTGCGAGGAACAGAAATTACATAAAAATTGAGTTCGACTGCTGGCCATTTTGAACGAGACGACAATGTTATTATGACATTCTTAAGTTCAAGAGTTTTCGAATATTTATTTCCCCCACTTGTCTCGAAGAGTTAATTAATCTACGTTCAAGATCACCAGCTCAATAACAACTGCAACCATGTGTATTTTAAACTTCCACTAATGTTGCTAGCAAGGCCACTGAACGAACACAAACTCATGGATAAAAACTAAAACGTAACGTTCGCACAAGATGGTTGATTTTTTTTTTAACTAGTTCGAATCACATAAAGTCCAGCTCACCGTAATGTCCAGGATAGAAAATGAAGCGGCTCACTTCATAGCGAATTTGGATCCTGGAAGCACGGCCGAAGGTCACCACATCTACGAAAACCGATCTAAGGAACAAATGTCACTAGACCGATAATTCGCCGCGGGAATCCCGAAACCACGGGTTTGCCAGCCACGAGACACAGAACAACATCCTACATTACGAGGATAATAGTTTGCCGACCTACAAAAGGAGCTTTATCACGTGCGTAGAGAAGAGGCACGATGGTTGTTTTCGTTGCGTGTTCCTACCTTTTCCAGTGCGAACAACAACACAGCGTGTCTCTCTCGGATACGGCTCACACCGTCCTTCCCCGTCGGCTGCCGGCGCACGACTGTGGATAATTCGCGGTCGCGACCGGCCTAGATATATACAGGCTATTTTTAGCAACGGTCGTCACCGAGACGTTCACCGATTGGCCAATCGTGTCGTGACCGAGCCACGCGATTGGCCGATCTCGCGAATACGATGCGAGTGCCTCCGATGCAGGTCTGGCTCGCGGCTGGGCGCGACTCGGCGGGCACGACATTTGTTGACATGAAACTGTCAGAAAGAATACGCGCTACCCTCGACAGCACTAACGACAGAATGACGCCGGGTCGACACAGACCCATCCTACAATTTTTAACGGAATACTTCGATCACTTCACCGGGTATAAAATGTATCGGATTTATATTATATTTATATAATTACAAGAATGAATTTATTTAGATTCTTCACAATTTTTATAACAACACATGCTCGAATAAAGAAAATTGAATAATTTCTAATGGGAAAGCATCTTTATAATTTTATAAAGATAATCTTAGAAGACTGAATTTATTTAGATTCTCTCTTCGATCACTTCTCCCGCCCTTAAAATCTTCAACTTTATCACTGCAAACATCGCTGTCAACGCGGTTTCTGATCCGTGTGTTAGAATCATTATAGCTGGTGAAGTTAAGTGATGATGCGTTTAGGTGTACGAATTGATTCGTGACCCTCGCAATTGGCCAATAGCGAGTTTATTTAAAATTCGAAGTTTTCGGCTCGTCAGCTGTTTGTGAGATAATTGGTGGGAATTGTTTTTTGAGATTTTCGCATGTTTCGGTTGTTTGTAAGTGGATAATACAATGAGCACAAGGTCACTAATTAATTTGTACACCCTATAGATGGCCAGATGGACATTTCCAAGTTGTAATTGTTAATTCTTGTTGACAATATCTACAAGCTTCGTATAAGTATATCCAATTCTTGAAGTTGCGAACATATGATTTAACATTTTACCTACCAGAAGCCTATTAATAAGCTCAATCATTTTCTTCAGTGTATCAAAATTCATTTATTCAATTTCTTGAACTACTGCGCGACACACACAAGAAATACCTTAAAAAGTGTGCTTTAAAAAATTCATAAATAAAATGCAAATAGTCCAAAACAAGAAATTAATTGAAAGACGCGAGAATTAATAAATTTTGAAACGATCACTCGTGCTTCTCGCCTGATACTGTAAATAGGGGATGTCCCGAAAGTAACCTAGCATGGTGAGGGTTAATATAAATACATACCGGCATTCTGCAGCATGCTCTCTATGCTCGCTACCTACGGCTCGATTTCTGTACCTTTCCCTCTCTTGCAGCATTGCTGGGTCGTGACGATACGGTGAAAGATGTCTCGTGCTTCAAATAACAACCCGAGCTTCGCACATTTGAACATTCTTGCGATCGCTCATCTTGCGAACCCATCTTATTTCCGAATAAGAAACGATTCCTTCAGTGAAGACTGTTTTTCAAATCTTTATCTAAGACCAATTGAGGGATTCTCAGATTTGAAAATATCAAGGTTATAAGCGATTTTATTTTTGTATGCGAGACCTAAGAACAGGATGGAACCTTTTTTTTCTTTAAAGACGTGCGGAAGAATACCTTTACGTATACCCCCGGGGGTAGTGTGGGACTCGGTGGACACAGATGGTCGGTGTCCCCAGTACCCACTAAAAAACCGCACGTCTAGGACCTCTGGCCCTTTCCTCTCTATCTTCAATTGCCCGAGAGAGCATAGCTCTCCCGCTTTTGCACATCTCCTAAGTTATGCGTAATTTGGGCTAACGCCACTCCTGTTCTTGGCCTTTGAGAACAGGATGGAACCTGCTTCGTTGTCCTCCATGTCTTCCACTGACGACAACCGTTTACAATTGAGGGATTCTATTCGACAGATTCGAAAACATTAAGGTTATGAACGATTTTAGGTAAAGGAGACTAACGAAAATAACATGCGAACCCTAAGAACTGAATATGGAGGCTGTTTACGCAGTCCCCGAAGGGCAACTAAGGCTGATTAGGCGCGAGGGAGTCTATCTGGGCATACGAAGGTTACGAACGCGATTGTATGCTCTAAGTAAAAGGGGCGCCGAACATGACATTTCATGCGAGATCCAAGAACTGGATCGAGGCTGGTCCGTATTCTTACAGGTGAACAGTAAATCGCGCCGCAGGGTGGGTGGGTGGATGGATGGAATTTATGGAGAATAGAAGCGATGGTAATGGACGATTATTAACGCGGTGCGCGCTATTAATTCGCTCGGAGCTTTCGAAAAGCCTTGAGGTCGGCCGGCGTGCCTCTCTTCGGCTCTATGAAATCATAGATTTCCCGGCAGTGTTATTATGCGAAAATTACGCTCTAAAATTAGTCACAGTCCATTACCGTGTGCGTACGGGCCAGCCAGCCTGTAGAAAGAAGCTAATTGAATCCCCGTACTTTTTCGATACGTATCTCGGTATTAATGTTCGCGGACGACGATGATGATATTTATGCTAATCGCAAGCGAATCGAATAATCGTAATGGCACGGTGCGACGTGCACACGTGTCCGCTCGAATATTTCTCCTCGTTCTTAGTCACTATGTCGCATCGTAGATTCATCTTCGATTGCTTGCTAAATTAGTGTGTATCGGTTTGAGCGATCGACGCACCATGATATATGTTTCCTCGATTTTTCTCTGCATGTACGGCAAAGGCCAGACGATGCTGGTCGTGGTTAGTGACATCGGGATCGATACTTACGATCGTCTGCAACCCGGTCGAAATGACATTCCTCTTCAAATATCCGAGGCATTTAGTCGTGCATATCTAGCATAGGAATCTCAGTTAAAATCTACTTTCGAATTACCTTCCTGAATCGTTTGACAGAGATCCCAGCGACGTCTGGGATCGCTCGAGGAAACTAGATCGACAAGATGGCGGCGCCCATCGCGCACAGCAATGTTCCGAGATAGCTTTAAATATTACAAAAGTCGGAATCCGCCGCCCGATTTGAGAGATGTGATCGATTTAAACGATCGCAAGAACAGCAAAGTATGTCGTAAATTCTAATATTCGAACGTATTCCGAATTTCTAAGTACCCTCGATTTTCTAGGTTATCCTTAAAGGGAAGTTCTTCAATGAACAATCTGGACACGAGTTAGGATTGAGACCGGTGAACGACTGGCAAGTCTATGAATTCTTTAATATTCCAGGTATGTATGTCGATACCGCAGGAGAGTATTGATCATTCTATATTTTCTTTATGTTACCAGGACTCGTCTTTATAAAGAATCCGTTTACCACCGATGGGCAACGATATTGGATCATAAAATGCTTGAAAGATTACTCGAGGAGACCGAATAAATTAAATTTGGATGCACACGATGTTCTGGGTGACAACGAAGCCTGGTGGGACGTGTGTCTCGCCAGCAACAGGTCTAGAGACTTGTTACCGAGATTACGTTGGGCAACGTTAGGCTATCACCATAATTGGGACACTAAATTATACTCCGAAACCTCGAAAACAGAAATGCCCAGCGAGTTATCGTCGTTGACCTCGTTCTTAGCGAGAACTTTGAATTTTATGGACTTCAAGGCAGAAGCAGCGATCATCAATTACTATAGAATGAATTCGACTCTGGCAGGCCATACAGATCATTCTGAATTTAACGTCGGCGCGCCCTTGTTTTCTATCAGTTTCGGTCAGACCGCAATATTTTTAATTGGAGGACTCAGAGAAGAGGACCCAGCTCACTCTATACTTTTAAGGAGTGGAGACGTAGTAATCATGTCTGGAGAATCGCGTTTGAGGTACCACGGAATACCAAAAATTTTACCGGCAATCTCCACACCGTGGGAACGAGAGGAAATAAACGAGAATAGAGAAGAACGTTGTAGATGGCTCCCCAGTGATTGGAAGTATGCGAAAGCTTACATTTCCGAGGCTAGAATAAATATGAATGTAAGACAGGTGTTGACACCTGGACAATCAACTTTGCCGTGAATTCAACATTTCCTTGTACAGTGTTTTCTCGATAATTGTCCAAAACACGGGTCCGGCCAGGGATACTATTCTTTGACTACTGCCGAACGTAAACGTAAGTAATCCAATAACAAAACTTCTTTATTTCTCATTATTTCTTTTTATGAGACTTTGACCAATATATCCGTGGCATTTTTTTAATGAAAATGATACCAAATATGATATAATTCCAGCTATATTTACTTGCGTCCGAAACTTTCATCGCTCATTACATAAATAAATATCATCGGAATTATATCATATTTAGTCAATCAAAAATAATGAAAAATAAAAAAGTTTTCTTATTGGATTTGATATTGGCCCAATGAAAGGCCAGAAATTTGGGACATTTATCGAGAAAACAGGCGAAATGTACAATATTTTCTTGTACAGTCTGAATATTTGAGATTTCCTTGTACAGTTTTATTAAAAATACTTATATTAATTACATTGACCTTAAATATTCATTTCTTCCAGCATATGAACTGTCAATTCACATGGGCAGTAGAAGCTGCATTATCAAAAATACAATATATATATACCTCTACTAATAATAGTTTAATAAAACTTTAGATTTCACTGTTGGTACGTTTCGTGGTCCAGAGTTTATCGTCTTTCGAAAGAACGTTTAAAAAGTTCCATGCAATCGCTGCCATTTTCAATAAAAAGTCCTGCGAGTTCAGTACACATTTCTGAGCAAAATCGTGTACAGCTTGATATTTATTCTCAGAATGAACCGAAGACGAGTTCAGTTCCAAGAGCATAGGCGTGTACGGCTTAAGTAAAATATTGGTAGCATCTCGGACTGCCTTGTTAAGAATAAAATCTTTCGAAATGTCTGGTATATGAATCATCTTTCCTTTCAAATTGGACATGGTTTTATTCAAAATGTATCTACCTATAAGAAAATTTTTATTATCTTTGCACTTCTGTCTACGTCGAAGCGTGTTGCATAATGAATTTGTATGTATACAAACCAACCGTTACAGGATATTAATATTCATTCTCATGAGAATATCTTCGCAAGCTCTCGTTAATATTCCTGCACGCAAGCAACTTCTACGCGAATTATGTGGATTGACAGCGCACACATCGATCCTAATCGTATCTGCCGATTCGCCGTCGCTAATGAAGAAACAACGATCCTCTTTTTTTAATCTTTGGACGAAAGATTCTATCATTTCTTCGAACGAATAATAGTTTCTATGTTTTCTACCATTGCCGGTCGGACGATTTTCACGATTCATCGTACATTATTCTGTGTTCGATACATGTGTACTGTTGTATTTCGAATTTAATAGTCGCTAGAATTGACCGAGTGACGTTAATTTTGAAACATTCTATCATCTAGTTAATTTGAACACTTTGTAAATCGATCTCCTCTGTATAAAAAACAACAAACATTATATTCATCGCACTGTCAATTGTTAAGATATCAAAAAACGACTATCGGACATGAATAATATACAGGGTGTCTCAGCTGAAGGAGGCCACCTATACATATCTCCTTTATTTTTAATGACACAAAAAATATTTATGGCATAATTTAAATGGTATCGAAGGAAGAATATCATAGAAGAACAATTTTTTTTGTCCGGTTATTTTTTTATAGTTTTTTCAAGGTCATCATTATTTTTTATCGTGCTATCAATGCTATCTGGGTAATATTATCCTACAATTTTTTCACATTTTTTGGTATTCAAGATCACCTGAAGGTAATGACTTAAGCATATATTCAAATGTATTTTTTCAGCCGCTACAAGATGGAATAAAAAAGAAAATAAGTTTCCTCCTTCGATACCATTTAAATTATGTCATAAATATTTTTGTTCCATTAAAAATAAAGGAGATATTTAGGTGGCCTTCTTCAGCTGAGACACCCTGTATGTTTAAATGGCCGCGTATAACTTCGATCGTTCAAATCGCGCGCTTCTTTCCGCGTAAACTGCGTTTAGCCTGAAACTTCCGGTCCCGCGAGTCAGCTGATCAATCTCATTCCTGTCTGCTTGATAAATCTCGTAGCTATGTCTGGAAAGGATAAACTTCCGATTTTCCCTTCTCGGGGGTAAGTATTTCACTTAAACATTACTGAGACCTTCCTCTTTCTTTTACCTATCGTACTGTTTATTTATTTCGCATGGATTTTTATTTTTCATTCGATCACTCGTGACCCTCATCCGTCGCTAGATGGGTGTAACCCTATGTCACTGAGTTTTAAACATTTCGACATCATGTTTGAGCCCGCCACTCTATCATCGTCGTTATTACATTATCATAAATCGTGATACCGGCTCTTACCGTTGCCTAATTAAAATTTCGAAGTTCTTTATGCACATATATAGTTTGTGCATCAATTGCATCAAGTTTGTGCATCAATTGCAAGACACAGGAGCCAAATATAAATTTATATTTTCCACTCATAATGTTTATTTAATGAAAATAATATATTAATACTCCTAAAGTCTCCTAATCTTTGCGTTGTTTCAAATTGCTCCCAGCTAATTTATTACTACATAAGCAGGAATAAATTAGAACTATATTTTCATCTGTATATGTTTCTTTCAGAGCGCAAATGTTAATGAAATCCCGACTCCAGGGAGCAACAAAGGGACATGGTCTACTAAAGAAGAAAGCAGACGCGTTGCAAATGCGTTTCAGGATGATTTTGGGCAAAATCATTGAGGTACAACTTCTGCTTCTATTTCTTTTTGACTATAATGTTTAAGATCATAATGTTTGATTGGTTGATTTTCTGTCCAGACCAAAACGCTTATGGGAGAAGTAATGAAAGAGGCTGCGTTCTCGCTGGCCGAAGCGAAATTCACGACCGGAGACTTTAATCAAGTAGTTCTACAGAATGTGACAAAAGCACAAATTAAAATCCGTTCTAAGAAAGATAACGTGGCCGGTGTTAATCTTCCAGTATTTGAATCGTATCAGGACGGCACGGATACTTACGAGTTGGCAGGTTTGGCCAGAGGTGGTCAGCAACTAGCCAAGTTGAAAAAGAATTATCAAAAAGCGGTGAAGCTGCTAGTGGAACTAGCGTCTCTGCAGACAAGTTTCGTCACCTTGGACGAGGTGATTAAAATCACGAACCGTCGTGTTAACGCTATCGAGCACGTTATCATTCCGAGAATCGAAAGAACTCTTGCCTACATCATCTCCGAGCTGGACGAATTGGAGAGAGAAGAGTTCTACCGGTTAAAGAAGATCCAAGACAAGAAGAAGCTGGTAAAAGCCAAGGTAACGTCTGATTTCTGTAAACAGGATTCTCAATTCTCGAGGAAATTGATTACGTTAATTAAATTCTCTTACAGCTTGAGAGCGCTAGAGCAGAGAGGAAGCAATACGAGAGAGAGACAGAAGCTCCCAACATGCTTGACGAGGGAGACGATGATATTTTATTCTAAACACTGTATATAGCTTGTTTTGACACACTGAAGTATTAAGAGAAAAGTATGATTCGACTCTGAATGAATGCGCGAAGCGTGAATCAAGTGAAGCATGATAATGCAATTTATCCCCCTTTGCGAAGATTCCCAGACGATACTGATTTCGGAATACAGTGCTGTATTACACAAACAAAATCGTGATTAATCTTTCGTAAGCAAGGTTTACGTTGTCGAACTGTAACGGACAATGCGATGGTCCTACACAGCATCGTTAACATTTATCGATTACAATGTAATGTATCCTAGACTCTATTACTGTGCAACAATTGAGAGATGTTAACATTTGCTGTGGATCACGCGTCACCGGCTTGTTAAAACTCCCATTGTGTCTAAATACATTCAAACTGTTCGCATTGTTGATATATTGATAAGGAAATCGTGGAATGCGTACCATTTCTGGCAGATATTATAGACGGTCATAGAATCGGTTAATTTAGTAAGAATTTACGAACAATAAACATGTACATATACATCCACATTCAGCTTTCTTATTCTTCCCTGTTTCAAAAATTAATCATTAATCTTGAACATCTATTGAAATAGCCAATGCGGCCGTCGGTGTGTCAGGTTTCTGTCGATGGCTATAGACGTTTCCAGACACGCGCGTTTCGCGTTAAGAATAATTAAGGACGATGCATAATGATTGTAGCCAGTAAATTTCTTGAACTGGGTCAATCAATATATGGACCTTTTCCCATATGAGCTCTCCCTACTAAGGGTGGTGCGCGCGTGGAAAATCCTTTCAGTGCGCGGAAAATTCGTGCCGTGTCCACCCCAAAGATGTCATCGGATCATTTAACGGCCGTCGAAGTCCCGGAAAATCGCTTCGAGGAGGCGATCAATCACTTGAAATGGAACTTTTTCGCCGACGAACCGCTGAACCACGCGGTGGGACTCTGCGATAAGGGTGAGAGCCAGTTTGAGCTCGAGAGACACTGCCTGCTCACTTTAAAGCAGGGATACTCGAGGATGCTGGTGGACCAGAATGGAACGGTGAGTCGAATCGAACCAGGGAGAACCGTCTTATATGTTAACGCTGTAATTCTCCTACTTTTCTCCCCGTGTACTGTTTTTGTCGATAGTTCCTGTGTAACCTCCTCGTCAACAAGTTTCCTTGACCTTGAAGATACGCGCTTTGTACGACACCCTCTTGGTACTAACAATAAGCTACACGTGGGGTAGATATCCACCTCGAACTTCGTTTCGTAATAGCTCGGACTGTCATCGACTTCTTTCATTTACGCTATTAATTAGTAGAATTCGACCTTGAGTTTATCGCCTCGGTAATTATCACTTCTTCACCCCGCATATCTTTAATACTTTTTTGTAGACTGCGGATCTCTATGCAAATGAAAAAATGTTTGCATTAATTGCACGACATAGGAGCCAAATAAAAATTTCTTAAGGTAAAACTAATATACTATTTTGATACCTCCACTGTTTTAAATAGTGCCTATTTTTATCATAAGTGCATAAAATCCGCAGTCTAATTATAACATCGAAACATTCTTTGATGCAACAAGTAGGTTACGCGTAAATTAGTCCCCTTTAAAGGGGTCGTTCAAAAATAATTTGGGGTAGGACTCTACTCCACTGTTAACTTCCAACAAATATGGTTCCTGTTATTACTGAACATTCCCATGACCTAATTAGATAGCAGGCATGGCCTTGAACGGTATCTTGAAGAAGGGGGAGCGCGAGGAGGCCGAGCGTCGACTCGCCGAATTGAACGACGAGAAATTCAAAATAATATTCGGGATGCTCTACAAGGTGAACGAGAAGGTTGACCTATTTGCCAAATACAATGTCGACGAATTGTTCGAATGCCGCATCCTCAGCGTAGACGAGAACTTCCGTGGTAGGGGTCTGGCGAACGTTCTGATGGCGGACAGTATAGAGACCGCGAGAAACGCTGGATTCAAGGTAACAGTAGCCATTGATTGGCGCGAGAGCCTCGATGATATCTCGCAGTTAATGTCTAAATATCCGTTGCATGCGTTTAAGTTCACTGGACAATCACTTCGCCATCCTAAAACGGTACTCCATGACCTTTACGAACAACCTATCGCCGTCATGTTCTAATTTTACGTCACACATCCTCGCGACTACGATTTCCAATAAATTGACCGAGATAGCCATCTGCTCGGAATCTACCGGGCACCTGCGACGGCAGCTGCACCGCCAAGGTGTACTCGGCAGACTCCGAGCAGATTCCGAGCATCCAAAGTTCCGAGCAGCTTCGAGCGACGTTCTGACAGGATTATGCACCCCATTTGCCCGGCAGACTGGGCTTGCTTTCTGCTCGGAGCAGGCCTCGTTATCTGGGGATGTGGTGTTTTCACACAGCATAATCTCTAACTTAAAATAACAATGCGACTCTTTACTTTGAACCGAAACTGAAGATCAAGTACCCCGAGGGAATAAATAAAAAAGAAAAAAAAACTGTGGTGCCCAAGGTGGTTCGGAACCCACCTTTAAAATAAATTGTAGGTCCCGTCGCTTGATAACCTTGCAGTTGAAGAAGCGATGTGAAAGAACAAAGAAAAGTACCGCGAGGAAAACGAGTCCTCGAATTCACATTCTGTTTTTGTTTCAGCATGTTCTTCGATTGTAATTGCATGGGATGAATGTTCGTTTACCAAGATGTAATTATATATGCAATGCACTCGTTGCTTTCTCGGGAGGTACTTTTGCACGTGGTGTAATTCGAACTGTATGTAAATGTTCAGAAACCGGGCGAATTTCTTGGGCGAAGGTCCTCATAGTCTGTCGATGTGTTTTGCAGGTGTTCAAAGCGGACGCAACCGGGATGTTTTCTCAGAAGGTATGCTTGAAACACGGATTTCAGGTGGAGGCTGATATCCCGTACACGGAGATGGACGAGTCCATGAGACCGGCTCCGCCCCATCAAGCTCTGAAGCTGATGGTAAAAGTGTTAAACTAGACGAGGAGAGAGAAAGCAGATTAAACGAGAATGTTCAACATTATTCGACAGAGCTTCGCTAACCAGAAAAATCTTACCAAACCGTAGAGTAAAACTATATGTATCGTTACACGACAATAACAGCTCTCTGATGTGTATATGTTCGTCTGAAAGACGTCTAAAGTTTTCCGAAGTAATTGTATATTCAACAACGGGAGGCGGGATCGCGTGTCTTGCGTAGAGAGTATTAAAAAATTCGAGGCACTGGTATCTGCCCCCTCTCTGTATCTCCGAACGGTGTGTTGCAAATGGAAAAGCAAGAAAACTGACGACAAGACAAAAAAAATATATTGGAACGAAACAGTAAGAGAATCTATGTTTAGAGTATCGTTCGCTGAACTTTTCTTCCGCATTCTGTTCGTTCGAAACGGACTCTGCGGGGCCGGCTGCTCTGGTTCACAAGATAATATCGAAATCAACGTTTCTGTGTTTCTATAATCGTCGAACGCGAGGGAAAACGAAACGTCGTGCGTGTCAAATGTTATAGTTTGACGATTTGTTGAGTCCCCGATGTACATCCTACAAAGTTTGCCGATAGAAAAAATTGAAAGTATATTGTATACGTACGCAGTACACGAGCCCACGAAGATTCTCGGATGTTCGTGTACGAATTTTTTTACAGTCGTCGTGGGATCCAATGGTTTTTGGATCCGTCTGTGACCATTTATCGAAAATCAAGTGATTCAGCTCATGGTTTCAGGAATTATGGATAACG
Organism: Lasioglossum marginatum; assembly: GCA_028455795.1. Taxonomy (NCBI): domain Eukaryota; kingdom Metazoa; phylum Arthropoda; class Insecta; order Hymenoptera; family Halictidae; genus Lasioglossum; species Lasioglossum marginatum. The sequence continues at coordinate 6,156,356 of CM052249.1, forward strand.
GGTCCATTATGAGTATAAACTAAAAAAAAATGACAAGGAATATTTTTGTTGATATCACGTGTTACGAAAATATATTACAAGTTATTTTGTAAGAATATCCGCCAAATAAATATTACAGTTTATAATGACTGACGGCTTGTAACGTGTATATCCTTTTGACTCTAGACGGTGCAACAATACTGGGATGAGTCACGAAAATAATAGGTATTGCTCAGTATAATGGCGATGATTTTAATAGTAGATTCTCTTGAACTCATGACTCAGCCCAATAATCGTAACCGAACTGCGGACTTCGATTTTGCTGATCGAGAATTGTAAAATTGAAGTACAAACCAACTTTTTCTGATTGAACGATTCACATAAATTAAATTTTCCGGAAGCTTCGATCTTATTTTTTTCTTGTACGCAAAAATCCGCAGCGTGGTCACATAACTGACAAATATTAAAGTGCAGATTTCAATTAAATAAGTACAAGTTTATTTCAGCGATAAATGTATAAATACGCAACGCAATAAGCACGCCTAACAATTTGTTCTGCATAAAAATTCTAATGTTTAAGAGGAATGCAGTCTTGCAACAATATTTATACATATTCTAAGGATATCTAGAAGTTTACTTGGGGTCTAAAGTATCTTTGCAATTTGTTCGCCTTAAACTGCAACTGTGTGGAGTACTTAGCCTGTATTCTTTGCATATATTTGATATCCCTGGCTTTCTTAATAGCAATATCTTTCTGTGTCTCTGTCCACCCGAGTGCTCTATATTGTAGCAGTACTTTCCGTAATTTCTCTTTCTTCGGAATCGCGACTGCTCTGTTTGGGTTTAAGTTTTGCTTATAATATCTCATTAGAGATCTATGGCCGATAACGTTCCCAGATGGCAAGACCAATTGGTAATCACTGTCATCTAACTCAGGTATTTCGACTTCTGCATCAGCATCTTCGACTTCTGCATCAGCATCTGCGACTTCTGCATCCGGGTAACTGGACGAGTAGTCGTAAAACTCTGCGTATTCAGCGAGCGCGTCTCCCTCGTGTAGCACTTTGCAGTGTCCTTTGTCCACCATGTGTGCTCTGACGGCTTCCACGCTTTGGAAGCTTTTCCCTATAAATTTACCAAACGTATTAATAATATGATACAGAATAAAACCATTAAAGAAATAAAAGCTCCAAGTTTCTTACCAGTCTCGTTGCACCAAATGCACATGAACCCAGCGAATATCTTTTCCCCAAGATATGTAAGTAACCCTTTAATATCTACGCAATACTCGGGATCCGGTATGAAGAACGAATGTACAACGGTCATATGTTTCAAATTCTTTACCAAAGATCTACTATGGTGATCACAGAACAAACAATCATTATTTTGTATCGGATTCTCTGTATCTTCAAGCCATTCATCCGAGTCTACAGATTCTATATCAGAATCTATCTCCATCTCCTCCGCTGGTCGCTTGCCGCTACGGCTGGAACCTTCTTTTTGAACATCCTTCTTCAACGTAGGACCAGGAGAAGTTGTATCGTCCGTATCTTCGTGCAGAGCTTCCATACTGCTCTGTTTCGCGTACTTCTCTTTGTGCTTCTTCGACACCAGATGATTCTCGTACTGGTTCTTCGTGTTAAAGTTTTTCTTGCATACCTTACAGTTCATCAACTCTTCACTCCTCTCCTGGTCATCCTTGTTCCTCTGCGCAATCACTCTCTTCTGGAATTCTTCTACGGTGACCGGAGGCAGCTCCGCCACTTTCCTTTTCAAATTGTACCTGTGCCAGTCCGATTTGTAATGCTGCCGTTGCACCTCCAAATCTCGGAAAGCCACACGACACGTGATGCAGGTGAACGGCGAAGTCATTTTCAGCGTTCCGATAGTTTTTTTTGTTTTTATAAATACAACGTAACAATGAACATTAACAGAGGTTTCGCTTCTCGCGCGCGATAACAATCGATACAATTATTTATAGAGCGTACAGTAAAGTCTCCTCATACTGTAAACAAACGAAAATAATATCGGGATTTACTAACAATTACGTTTAATGTCGATGTATGTTTACAACACGAAGCACGTGCGAATTTACTTTCTACACGCTGACATTGCGGTTATACTAACGTCTTCGCAATACCGTTACAACTATCACAATGGTGCATATCTGATCTTGCACCAGAGCCACTAAAAACGTGTGATATTAGTCTCTTGATAGTTGAGAAGTACAACTCATTTTTTCTGGATCATCAGGACTTGTGTATGTATTCAATTAGCGGCAACTTGAAGAAATTCATGGTCCATCTACATGTATTGGAGATAGATGACGAACGGTGCACGAATAATTACAGGATCCCATGAGTAATCGTAATGATGTGACATTTATTGGGTAGTTTTATTATCTTGGCAGTTAGAGCAAGAAATTTATTGCCTCTTATTTTTTATCACTGTTATTTGAACATAGACTACGATCTTCGATTAGGCCGCCATGTTACTAGATTTTCTCTTTTTTGATACGCGAGCTAATTAGATCGTTCGAAATTTATTCCATTTATTCTTCGTCGGTTGTTCAACGATTGTACTAAAAGAAATATCAATCGCTTCGTGGAAAATTTTGTTACGGTGATCGTTGTCTGAATAATAAATAGACATAGTCGAAGCATTATATTGTATTCTAGTTATATTTCCCGCGTGCTGTTCAATTATTTGAAAAAGTGTAACCAGGTGTAACGCTTCATTGTTGTATAAAATGTACATATCTAAAAAATATCTAGTCAAATATACGCAAATAAACGAACAACAATGATTTGCAAAGTGGGACGAAGTGGGAAATGATTCCTGCGTAATTATAGAAAAATGTTCCAATTTGTCCGAATGTGAAACTCATCTTTACCAAGCGTAAAAAGTTTCGACAGTTTTTTCATTTTTATTAAATATTCATTTTTAACGTACAATAATTTTTATGTCGACTGTCATTTTTAACACAAAATAGTGCACTTCATTGTATATACAAGAAAAGATTAGATAGCACAGAGACATCTCGAAGACAGCTGGAAGACGCCTACCACAAGACATTCGGACGTCTGAACGGCTCCCGAAAGTCTCCTGAATGTCTTGTATTACAAAACGGTACGTCTTAAAGACGTCTTTTAGACGTAGTTTGGGCGTCTTTAAGACGTCTTATTCCAAACGTAAAAACGACGTCTGCTAATAGACGTCTTTAAAACGTCTTATTTCAGACGTAAAGACAACATCTGCAAATAGACGTCTCTAAGACGTCTTTTTTGGGACGTAAGACGTTCAGGCCTAAAAACGACGTAAAACAGACGTCTATGAGACGTCGGGTGCTATCTGGGAGGGCACCTCCAGGGAAATAAGCAGTTTTTAAAAATGAAATGTCCTGATAATGAAAATGTATTAATTTTTGTTTTTCAAACGAACATCTAGGAAACAATACAAATTGATTAGAAATCGAAATGAATTCGAAGTGGGAGCAGAATTCGGGACACTAGTTTTTCAATTTACAATTACTGAGATTGCAAAGATCCATGAGAAATTATTCAACAAATTATTTCTTAGGGTATATATACATAGATACATTCTTATTATTTATATGAAGTAATGATAAAAAATTAATAGTCATTTTTAATATTCCGTAGAGGTAAACAATGGAATCGCATGTAGCGATACACGGTTTCTTCGCGCATGCGCGTCCAAAACCAGGTACGTATTTACGTCCTAATTTAATACATAATTTACATAATTTTTTATGTTTAACATTTATCAACTTCGATTCAAGTTTTGAAAAGGTACCAAAAAGTATTTCCGCGAATTTTGTAGAATGATATATTCAGTATATATTCAATTTCTTCTTAATTTTCGTTAAAATTGTGAACCACCTTTTACTTGATAAAAATACATAAAAAAAACAAGGTCATCGCAATTTAAAGAAAAATTGTTCATTCGCCAATCGAATGATCTTCGCATTTCATTTGGAAAAGTGCTTCACTCGAAAATTACTTTTCGAGTCACGACTTGGCAGGAGCCCACGAAATGTTGCGTCACTGGGATTGATACTACGGGTCACGTGACCGCAGGGTGAAAAAAACAGGGTCGAAGGTAGGGATATCGGTATCATGAACGGGGATCCGCAAGTCACGTTACGGGTCTGGTTTCGTCGAGCGTTTGCAGTTGTATTCAGGCAGTAGCCGTCTCAGAAGCCGGAACGTATCGAGTGTACACGTCGTGTAAAAAGCTACGCAGAGCACACGCTGAACCTAAGAGAGAGAGAAACCTCGAGGATCGGAGCCAGCAATCCGCCGGACAGGAATCGATTTTTGCAAATCGGACAGATCTTCGAGAAGAACCGGAAGGCATCGTGTCGAGACGGTGTCACGTCGAAGAGGCGACCGACCGATATTCCGCCGAGGAAACTTTTCGCCGAGCGATATCGTTGCGAGAACGCAAAAACGAGACACTGGGGTGCACCCGACAGGGCGATCCATCTGTCTCGATACACCCACGGACACCCGTTCAATTTTCACGCTAGAAGGCGGCCGTCCAGCAGGGCGATACCATTTTATATGACTTTTCTTCGACGTCAAGGTGAGTTGAACCAGGGCATGGTGGGCTCTCTTTTATTCGGTACACCGGGGGCTCTTCGCTTCCCGACGCTAATTTTAGCGACCAGCCATTTTGAACACGAGGAACGTGTGCGCCGATCTGTGCCGCCCGTGTTTCTACGGAAATGAAACGTTTCGCTCCATCTCTCTCGCATGCTCTCTGTCCTCCTTCGACGAGATCTATATTCTTCTCGTTTTTTCTCTCTCTCTCCTCACTTTTTCGATATCGCCCCGATCAAATTCTATATAGCCACCGACCAAAAGATAGGACACCCGACGTTCCTTTCTGTTCGACATACGAAGGAAATGTTTTACAATTTCGGTAAATCGATTATATTGTAGCCCTGTAAGTATTTACAGTTTCTGAGAGACCGTTATGATGAAAGACGTAAACATTGGACAGAACACTACACATTCCGAGAAGTCTCGGGGACACGGTGTCTAATAGAAATAGTTCAGTTTGTTCAAAGCATGAAATGGGTCGTGGGGAAACTTGCTGCGACTGAAATGGATATCGCTCCAAAACTGTTACAAGAAAAGTTGTCTAACTGTCTTAAGTTTGATAAGAATCCAGGTGTTTACGCCACAAAACAGTGTTCTGGTACTTCCCTGTTAACATTAACACTGAACCTACCGAGCTATAAAAGTAGCCGGTACGTGTTGCCTTGTAAAAATAACAAGATTAAATTTATTTGAACTTTGCGCGGTTCATACTATAATATCTGTGCTATGAAATATATCTATTTAATCATTCACCACGAAAGCATCTTTATAATTTCAATAATCGTGATATAGAAAATCTGGAACCGGTCATTTGACCGGTGGCAGTAGGTTTAGTGTTAAAGTCACAAGAAAAGATGCTGGTGTTGAACTACACGTGAAACTTGTGTAACTAGATTTTATGGAAGTGTAAGGATTTAGAGCGAACAAAGTTCCACAGAAACAGAAGTATTCGATCGCTATTCGCAGAGAGACATATTTAATTGAACAGAGAATATAAGAATATTTACTGATGCGAACAATTTTATGGTAGTGACAGCTTTAACCACTGTTATCATTTACGGATGGGAACTCGATTGTAAGCCGTCTTCAAATGGGTGGTAGCGGAGTTATTATTTGAGATCGTGTAGGCTACCATGGAGTGAGTAAATAAACATGCCACAAGAATTGCTGGTACTAATTTCACGTTTCAACATAGTAATTCCTCTGTTCAACAACTCGGTTAAAACATTTTCTTGCAACTGAGAAAAATGAAAATTCTGAACAATTTCTGCGATAAAAAATAATTGAAGGCTCTAAGAAATATTAGCGAACAACAAACTGGTGAATTCTTTTCGTACATTTCATGTTTCGAACGCACGTCCTATCGTTCTTGTTTTTACCAACTGATCCGAACAAATAAAAACAGTGTAAAACGATGTATGTAGAAAAAATAAAAATTAACAAATTAATAGGGTGTCCTATCATTTTTGTACCTGACTGTACCGAGTGAGCCGAAATGATTCGGAATCTCCTGTGATAGTGATAGCGAAACGATTTAATACCGATAATGCTACACGCTGACTCACGTTCCTCGTTTCAGGTTAATCGGGAACAAATGAAACATTGTCCAACAATAATCGATGCCTAACGCTCGTTCTATTCGTCGAGGAATCGGTAATCTGTCACGAAAAATTTTACATATCGTATCAATATTTATTATTGCGTGGCTAACGTGCATCGTCATCCTCTGACCAGCAATTATTATAAGATAGCTGTTTCATTAAGAGAAATCGATTCCTCGAGTTCGGATTTTTCGATAATTGTGCGAACAATATTTTCCTTTTGATTGCTATTGGCTCGGGACGCTTACGCAAGAAGCGAAATTGTTACGAAATATGTAGCAATTTTTATTAGGGGAATGAGCTGTTTGCAAAGAGTTTGAAAATGTTTGTCCAAACCGTGCTGCCAACACATAATCTGGATCACGCGCCTTTGTTTACAATCGTTCATGTGCTCGGAATATTTTTCCCGTCCAATTATAATCGTTAATATTTATCGGAGCTCGGAATTTTTTTTTCCATCAACCTCGAACGACGACACACGAGGAACTTATCAGGAGGATAATAATAATAATAATAATAATGATTAGTTTGATTCATCACGAGTCGGTGTTTCGTGGAAAGTATTTGTTTACGTTTCGAGAAACGATCGATATCTTGGAATATCGCAATTTCGAAATCGAATCGAGTACAACGCCGATTGACTCGGCATTAGATCGCGAGAGGTTAACTCTTAACTCGATGCGAACTCTTCCAGCGATCATGCGGTATTTACGTTTTGATCCGTTGACCTAATTCGGGCCGAAATTGTTTAATAAACAACCGATTAACGAATAGCTAGAATGAATAGTCTCTTTGCAAACGAATTGTACTAATTTTCCAGTCGGAGAAAATATACTATTACATTTCGAGTACTTCGTAACGGCAAAATAATTTCAAAATGGCGGCCATGATTGGATATTTAATGGCGACCAACGTACAATTTTTCGAAAAAGATATTTCGGATACTATTTGAGATGTTAAATATATTCTATGGAGTTTGAGTGAATACAAGTGAATACAATAATATTAATCTCAAGTTTAATTACGACTATTTAGGTAGAGCGAACTACACCGCCAAAGATATTGTTTAAATAAAACTCTAATGTCTTTCAATATTATTTTTGGTTCTTATCGTAACAAACAAGACAGTTTAGGAGTTTTTAAGGAAGCCGGACTATTTATTTACAGTAACATATTATTTCGCGCACGTCGAGCGAGATCAACGAGGGTTCACGTGGACTTCGATCATCTCGAGGCTTCGTCCGGTTTTGAAACCGATTCTCCGAACGTTCTCGCGTGTAATCGGATCTTCTGCTCCCTTCGTATACACGCTTGCCTTATTTTTTCTGTTTATCTGCGGCTTAAGATGGCCTGCTTTGACCCTTAAGTATGCATAGCCGGCACGATAGCGATGCAAAATAATAAATACCTCTTAATCAGTCCATCAGTGGCTCTCAACCGACAATGCTGCGGACCGGAAATTGGTTCTAGCTGCGCCATCTTTGGAGAACAAAAGGCGTGAGCGAACACTTCCGCCGGCGCGGCGTCGAAGCGGCACCGATTTTATTATTAGGTTGATCGGATGGTACTCAAATTAAAAATATACGTATAGGATACGAATGTATCACACTCCTTAAGTGTATCCAAGAGAGTTAAATTTAAATTAAGTGAATAATATGTGTCTTCATACCAAGAATGGACTTGAGCCACTTTCAAAATTAACAACTAGATTTATCATAAAATTTGAAAAAGCCCAAGTCCATTCGATATAATTTAAAACGCTTCAAATTGAAAAAACAATAGTCAATTTATTTTATATTTCATTACAAAACCTGAAAAACACCATTCATGCAATTCAGGAAATTTAAATTACGTAACAATTTACTCCTCATTTACGTTTTGTGTATGCGGGAGGGATTTGAAGACGTCATGGTGGTCCGGTGGTATATATCGTAGCAAGTCCATCATGTCCTTGTATCTCGCCGTTGTAATTTGTCTTATATTTTTATAAAGTGGTGTCGATACAATATTTCCGAATTTTCTTGGTCTACCCCGACGTGGTAATAAATTCAGTATTTTAAACTCTGCATTCTCCAGTGATATCTTATAGAAAATTTTATGCGATTCATTTCTGAAAAAACGCATCCAGCATATTTTTAACCAATTTATTGTTTCTCCGTTAGAATTCTTTACCCTTCCAAAAATTGCATCCTCCGAAAATCTTGTTGATATGAAATCCTCTTGTTTCATTTCATTTAAAATAAAGTTATCACCTTTCCGACACTTCTTGATAACATTATAACCCAGATAGCATTGAGACATCTCAATCGGCTCCCGAAAGTCTCCTGAATGTCTACTTTAATATTTCTATTCTGTCTTGCACATATGTAAGCTATAACAACAACTGAGAAATGGACTTAGGTCACTTTCAAAGTAAAAATTTGTATCATTTTATTAATCAGCTAATTTCCTTTCTACAAAATCTTTGTGATTTTAAATATATTAGTTACAATTTGCTTCAGAATGAAAGGGTAACGTAGAAATGTAAATATGAAAATTGCTAGCATGATTTTTCTCGAAAATGGACTCAGGCCACTTTCAAAATAAACGGCTGAAATATTCTAATTTTGAACTTTAATTTAAAAACTCTACGATCTTTCGTTCCGACCCAATAATTTGAGCACCCGATGTGATTTCGAGCTGATGTTGAGAACATACTACACACATAGCGTAAGAAAGCATAAGTTATCGGTGTGCTGGCACTTCTTTCCCTCGGTTGCTGTACATGGTTCGGTACTTACGGCCACGCAAGCACAGCCCATATACCACGATACCATTCGCCCACGGCTTTCTCGAAAGATCACTTCGTTTTCGAGGCGGGCACGCAGCTTTACGTAACGCGTGCTCCGCGGAGTGAAAGTTGCTAGATAGCGTTGCATTTTAAACTTGCTCTAGTAAACAATTTGCTAGGCTGACCCGATCGATTCCCTTCCACGGAGAAAGAGAGAACCCTGCACCGGTCGTTTCTCTGTGTCAAGTTCGGTCAACGCACAATTATCTCCTGCGACGCATCCCCCTCCGTCCCCGGGCACCAGCGTTATCAATTCTGTGCCGCCTTCTCGCGCCTCGGATTCCAATAATTTTCTTCCATTAACTCCGCTACCATGCTGCTCGATCGTGGCTTCCATGCATTTTATACCCTTTAGTTAATGCACACCCTTTAATTCATGCATAATTTAAATAATGAAAATAATTATTTAAATAAAAAAATTTCTTTTTTAGAAACACCACCTTTCTAAAACCAACCAAAAGGTATAAAATTATTTAAATAAAAATAAATTAAAAAAAAAATACCATGTTTAAATAAAAATAGATTTTTAAAAAAATACCATGTTTAAATAAAAATAGATTTTAAAAAAAATACCATGTTTAAAAAACGGACTAAAAAGTATAAAATAATTTTTCCTAGCCCCATACAGATAGTCTCGAAAATTTGTGATTGTGAATTTTTAATAGCTACGAAAATACTTGCAAGATTTAAAACGAAAAACGTGGGACGCATACAACAGATGATTGATGCATGAATAGTTCACTTAAGTCTTGCGCCCCACGTTTTTCGTTTTAAATCTTACAAGTGTTTCCATAGCTATTAAAAATCCACAATCACAAATTTTCAGGACTATCTGTACGGGGCCAGAAAAAATTATTTTATACTTTTTAGTCCGTCTTAAAAACGTGGTATATTAGACATTTTTATTTATTTAAATTTTTTTTTGTGTCTGTTCGTCTGTATCTCTGTATGTCTGTGAATGCGATACCTCGAGAACCTCTTCATCAAGTTTGAATGGGAAGAACTTATTAGATTTTGGTAAACAAACATTAGTATAATACTTTGTGAACGCCACACCGAGCTCCTTCGGTGCGAAGTCGGTCAGTGGAGTGGTGATGAGTCGGAGTGGGAACGCGTAGAGGAGTAGGGAGGACTGGCGCGCGGAGTGGGGATCGCTGAACGCGATGACATCGCGGCGAGGTGTGACGGTTAATATTTAAATTTTTTTTCTCCTAAACGGACAGTTTAAAAAAAATTTTTTTTTTAATATTGCATTGTCATCCAGTTCTGAGCTATGTTAAAAGTTTCAAGTCTCCAGCTCATCGGGAAGTTAGTTTAAAATCAATTGCAAAATTTGTGTGGTACAAACAGACAAACAGACAGAAAAGAAAGCGAGCTAATAAAAACGTGGTAAAAATAAAAATTTTCTGATTTGCAACAAACTGGAGTGCTTTAAAAATTTATATTCTCGAACTCCAGCGAGTTCTACGCCTATGCTCCAGTCATTTCTGACTTACATATTTCACTAATAGTTTTACTAGGGCTTTCGTTCTATTACAAATAATGGCACCTATGCGCCACCTGTCATGAGTGAATCACGAGTCATATTAATCGTGACTCAAGGAAATAATTAAAATGTACATTATATTCCAAAATAATTTTTTATTTTTGAAAATTTATTTCCCTTCATAATATAATCATATTTAAACGCATATTTGTTTATAATCGGGACATCGGTTAATCGAGGTTCTACTGTACAGTTATAGGACCATAACTAATCACACACTTTAAATCAGAATAACTTTTGTATGAATGGACCAAACGACTTCAATTTCTCTGTAAGGCTAGAAGAATTAGTTTAGTAAATGACGTCTAAAAAATATGTTGAAAAAATGCATTTGATCGGAATTGTGAAAAACAATAGCAAAAATTGAAGTTTACAACTTCTTTAGCTGGGCCAATAATGGGAATTTAAAAGATGTGTGTTGGTCAACTCGTATAAATTATATACCCTCTGAAAATTTCATTGAAATTGGTTAATTGGTTTATGAGTTATAAACGATTAAAACTGGTAAAACTTGCAATTTTTCACTTTTGAACGTTTATAACTCGTAAACCAATTAACCAATTTCAATGAAATTTTCAGAGCGTATATAATTTATACGAGTTGACCAGGCACATCTATTAAATTTTCGTTATTGGCCCAGCTAAAAAAGTTGTGAAAATCAATTTTTACTATTGTTTTTCACAATTCATGCATTTTTTCAATATATTTTTAGACGTCATTTACTAAACTAATTCTTCTGGCCTTACAGAGAAATTGAAGTCGTTTGGTCCATTCATAAAAAAATTATTCTGATTTAAAGTGTGTGTGATCAGTTATGCCCCTAACTGTATGCTATAATAAATAATTCTCATATTATAATAAAAGTATTGTCACATTACTTTCAGCCTATTAAGTCCATTAAGAAAGGAAATCAATTTTGCTCCCATTTCTTGAAGTAGACAAATTCTAATAAAGATCCTCAATAAATATCTGTAAAATCGATATTTACTACTTTTTTAATTGTTTTACAAATTCTTTCACATATCGTACAGTCAACTAAATTCTTGAAAAAGGTTACTCTATTTTGAAGAACGTACTTTTCTGACGGAATGTACATTCGTTCACCCAAGGCAAAAATTGTGGAATAATACCCGGAGCAAAGTTTTCAAAGTTCTATTTCGGAGTAGAGAAAAAGTGCTATTAAAAACAATTCCGATTCGACACTTTTGTAAATTTCACCCGACCAGACATTTTTTTAATAAATTTTTATAATGCGAGCTCGTGTATATAAATACAGTCGGTGTAGTTTTAACATTTCGGATATTTTTAGAAAGTTTAAGGTGAAACCAAGTGAAGTTCGCCGAGACAGTAAAAAAATTCGCATAAATAATGCTCCTAACACCTGTTTGGAATGGATATCCGGGTATGCTAATTTTGGGTTCGTGAAATTCGTTCCGTGATGGCAGAATTGTGTTGAAATTGAATTCTGAAAAAATTTCAACAGCTGTTAAAAAGATTATTGTCACTGGTTTACGGATATTTGTGACAAATGTGCGAATCATTATTTTCAATCTTTTAAAATTTTTATTTCGCATAAACAAAACAAAAGATAGGTATTCTACATCAGTAACAGTACATGCATATGCAAAGAACATATGTAATATATTCGTACACACGTTTTTTAAAATGATTATGCAAAGCGTATGTATCACATGTATAAAGAATATATTTTTAGAATTCTTCAATCGTAAAAAACAATTCTGACCTGGTCGTATTGCCTGATCTTTTTCCATAAAAATATACAGTTCGGTCGTCCATCCATATTACAATCGAGCCGCTACAGTAACGCCTCGATACATGTAAATAATAGAATAGTTGCCTAACTAACTTTTCGAACGAAACTTTTTACCAGCGTGTTCGTGACATTTTCCCGATTAAAACGAGTCCAAACACGATGCAATTCGGAGCATGTTTACGTTTAAACGAGCAAATATTCTCTGAATCGCGTCGTGTTTGGGTTCGTTTTAATCAGAAAAATGCCACGAATACGCCAATAAGAGTGTCACAAAAAAAATAATAATAAACAAAAAATTTTGGTCACCGAATTAATCATTGTTTCAAATATCGAGGTTATATATAATACCGAAAAAAAGGTTGCCCGACCCGCGCGATAAATTGCAGCATGTACGAGTCCGTTTACGCAGCCAGCAACGCAACCTTCACCTAGCCAGTTTGGGTCGAAGCGGGTGCAACGTGCATTTGCATAAAGGAGTTGCATGCGGTATTATCGCGTCGGATCTGTCTCAGGCGCGATACGTCTTTTCGCGAAGCGACGTGGTGGATCTGGCCTTGTCCCAAACCTATACGCCCGTCAGAGATGATTGATTGTCTCCAGAAAATGCATAATGCATGTAAACGGATCGGACGGGACGGATAATAACCCGCTCGAAAATACAGAACCGTGATCTGTTGCGCGCACTATGTCAGGCATCGCCTAAACTCCACTGCAGTGGACGCATACCCTAATCCCATACCCTTTCCACCACGAGGAAACTTGGCACAGAACGCATTTTCCTGATAACCCGTCGAATATATCAGCGGCTTAATTCCGTTCAAGGATATTTCTGACTTTTCCAATCTTCATCCAGTCTCTTCTAATTGGTTAATAAATTAACAATGCAAAATTTCCTACGGGTCTTACATTACTTGGGAAGCTGCTTCAATAGGTGCGAAGCAGGCTCTTTCATTGAACGTGACATACTTGTTTACACACGAATGAGACAGTTATTTAAAAATAATCAACAGGTAAATCCTCTAATTGGATCACCGGCGAATTCAGCAGCCATAAAAATTCCGACGGTATAAAAACCACTTTTCTGAGCGTTATTATACAATATTATAGCAAGCCTACTGTTGCCTCCACTTATTCTTTGGTCTCTGCTCCTTCTATACAAAGTTCTATGGACCTAAATAAAAAATTAGGAAAGTTGTAATCTTTTCATCCGCTTGATCCGCGAGATATATACCAAAAAGATGGGATGAGGTTGTATATTAATTTAAATAGTATAGAACAATAAGCGGTACAAACTTATGGGACGATCTAATACTTAAAAATAAAGCAGTGAGTTCTTATTGAAAGACCCTGTATTAGCCTATCGAGCTAGCCAGAGCCTGTTCAAAGAATCCACCAACGTCACCGAAGACTAGTACTGCACTGGCAGGGCCCCGAAGAGGACATGAGCCTAGTCGCCGGGTCCTCGTGGCGTGTTGGATCGGTGAAATCTGACCTTGCGTCCGGCGCACGGCGGGGCAGCATACTAGAAATTCCGGCGCGTTGTTCGTTACGTCCGGATCGGGCTACGTCGAGATCAATATACGGTGTATCCCGGTGCGGCGAGGACGCCTGCGCCACACCGGACCCGTTGGAGTAGGTCGATCCGGGAAACCGGAGAAAGAGAGTGCCGCGACGCACACACGACGTCGAGGACTTGAGTTACACTAGCCGGGCAGAACATCATCCTCCTCCGCCACTGGTCAAATCATCGTCAACGTCCGCTGCACGGTAACAACGACAAAGTCGGCAACGACCGTCATCCCGGCCACCACGAGGACGACCACCACGGCGACGGAGACGTCGGCCACAAGACCGAGAACAAGAACGAGAACGTCCGCAAACGTTCGACATACCCTGACGGGTTGTGACGCGTGTGTCCCAACTGTGAACACGACCGCGAGCCGACAACCTCGCGGACAACCGGGGCGAATCCGGCACCGGAACCACGCGGATTTCTTTCCTCGATCTAGCACATCCTGTTCGCCTGAGAGTCCCGAGGAAGACACCAAGAGCACCGGCAGCTGCGGCCACGCTGGCAAATCACGACTTATGCGTCTGTACCGAGCAGGTAACGATCCCCTAGACCTCTTCCGTGGGAGGACTCGCGCGAAAGGAGGATGATCCATCGGTTAGGGGATATACCATCATTGATCGTCTTTGGTTCCAAGCTAGACGTACCCAGCTAACCAAAGTAGCTAAGCCTTTTATTGGTAGATCTGGGGTCCCTTTAGAGCCTTCGATGATGTCAGCTTTGCTACCCCCGGTTCTACGAGCTGTGTGACGTGCATCGACGTGTGTCCTCTTTGCGTATTGTGATACGATGCACCCGTGTGCACCGGGTTTTCTCTCAGAGCGCAGTGATACGTCTTCTATCGTTGACCGTTCACTTTCTGCTGAAGGATTGCGGATTTGGAGCTAGACTTGATTGCCGGATCTAGACTGGGAGTGGTTCCCAGCCTAGTCGGCTTGAGATGGGAGTCCACCGATCTTTCGAGTCTTTCTTGCACCTTTTGTGACCTAGGGCTATCCCTGTCTTGCTACCTTGTGTGCTCAGTCCTACCGCTGACTGGTTCCATTTATTCTTGCACAGTGCTACGTGTGCCTAATCTCAGTTTCTCTCTCAGTCTCCTCCCCGGCGCATCGATTTATCCCTGCTGGCTTGATTCGCTTTTCCGTGGATGGCTTTTTTTTATTGTTCTTCGGGAAGTCTCTTCAGCAGTTCCGTCCGATATCCACGATAAAAACTGGGGAACCGGTTCATCGCGATGCTCTTCAGAAGAAGAGATTGTTGGATCGCTCTGGCTACCTCTCGTTCGGGGGATAAACGATCCGAGAGATAAGAGGATGATCCCTCGAAATACTCTCGATCGAAAACATCTCGGGATCTGTGTTTGCTCGGCGGTCAATGTTTCGACAAATGCTGCGAAAGTTCTATATCCACCGCATTGTTTGATCATGATAAGGCCATTGCACCGTATAATCGCCCAGCAAATAGGGATTTAATGGCGCACCGACTCCATTAACGCGGCCCTCTCTGTCTTGCCTCTAGCCGTAGATTAGACGATAATATTAGACCCCTCGAGGTCCAAAGTTTTGGAAAGAATAAAGTTAAGTAAAAAACAAAATTTTTCACTCATCAACTAACCTTGAAAAAATTCTAGAAAACAGCACACTTCTAGGTAGTCCAGGTGGTCTGGGTCGAGTTTCGAAAACGGCCAATAGCTCCGTCATTTTGTAATATTCTGTTGGGAAAAAAATGGAGAATAAGGTTAAGGGTTATGTTAATGTCATTGTAAAAAACGGAATTTTTCACTCGTCAATTAACCTCAAAAAAAAATCCCGAGAACAGCACATTTCACCTGAACTGGGGTCGACTACTGAACATGATAGAGCGGGGATGTTGTATTGTTTGCAAATTCTTGCTCGCCCTTAGTTTCATAGAGACACCAGTGAGTCGTGTATTCTGGAATCCGAGCCGCTCCGGTTCCCGATATGAAATTCTGTTTCCATTAGAAATGGATCGATAGAGGATGGTGGGAGAGTACACCTACGTTGCTCGTCGCCACGTTGATAAACGTGGTTATCGGTACGAAACCGCGACTGGAATTCTAGGCTGTTATTTTGCTCCGCGTGATCGGCACCGGAGGTAGGGAACCCCATTGCGCACGTGAGAACACGAATATTTCATGGGGCGTTGGTGAACCGCGAGCGAATCATTCGCTATCAAAATGAAACCTCCACATTTTAAATTTCACCATCAAATCCGGAGTCCAGTTTAGAGGATGGCATCATCCTCTAGAGCTAGACTCTGAAAGAGCTAAATCTTTCATTTTCTTTTAAACTGTAATTCTTGTTTTATAAAACTTTTACCAACTCATTGACAATAATGTGTCCACAGAAAGATGGAAGAAGTTCTTCCGCGGCGATAGGGTTGACAGTACTTCACGAGTCACGACCGTGTGATTAACAATCAACTCTTATCTGTTCGGACGATTTACGTGATTCAGCTGCATCCGATGATTACAGCACGAGCGCGACGCCTTGTTACCGTATCGCTCGAAAGCGGATTACGCTGTGTTTTTACATAATAGGATTTCATCGACCTAACAAAACCAATGGGGTTGTCTCGCGAGTCGGTCAGATCCCACGGAAGAATATGTTTAAATATTTCTGTATTATGTCGCCGATGATGCCATTCGCAGTTAAAGTCGTTCATTGATATATGTGAAAATATCGGGTCCGAAATGTTACTTCCCAGATAGCGTCGAGACATCTCAAAGACATCTGCAAGACGCCTGCCGCAAGACATTCGGACGTCTGAACGGCTCCCGAAAGTCTCCTGACTGTCTTGTGTTACAAAACGGTACGTCTTAGAGACGTCCTCAGACGTTTTCCAAATAGACGTCTTATTTCAGACTAAAAACGACGTCTGCAAATATACGTCTTATTTCAGACGTAGAAACGACATCTCTAAGACGTCTTATTTCAGACATAGAAACGACGTCTTTAAGACCTAAAAACGACGTAAAACAGACGTCTATGAGACGTCGGGTGCTATCTGGGTTATATCGTGTACAAACATGATTGTTCGCAATGCTATTTTTATGGGAGTAAATATAATGCGAATTATGCCGTGTCTGGTATCGTTTCAATCAGAAAAGTGTCACGATTATGCTATAATCAATATAACTATTTTCGAAACCATCGGTTCGGATAGTCGAGGTTCTATTGTATCCTGGATTAAACAGGTAAATGAGATCCAAGTCGTATCGTGTTTAGGCTTGTTTTAATCAGGAGAATGTCACCAATATGTTGTTAAAAATTAGGAACAAAAAAAGTTCAGCCATTAAATTAATAATTTTTCATCAAAATGTGAAACTTCTTGATCCATTTTCCAGAAATATTCTGCACACCTCTTCCACATTATTGCTATCCTTTTTCACCATTAACGTTCGACATACGCCGGAAGTGTGCTCGCAGCATTACGAAGCCTGTCCGGCTTCGTGTTGGGAATTACCGTGGTGACATTACACTAATACGCAACCGCGATTGTTGCACACTGGTTATTTGTTTCCCTCATCGTTCTTATCCGAACAGATTATTAGATAACATAGATATAATATGAGATATTGGATTTTTGCGATCCGTGAAGATAGAAAATACTAAAAAGGTTGTCATTTAACGCGATAATAACTGTCTAACGTTATTGCGCAAATTATTTTTAAAAGTTCCATGAATAAATACTTTTTAAATGTTATTTGTCGAATAAAAATGATGAAGTATTTGAAATCATTAATTCATTCATTATTTGAGATAATAATTCGTTAGTTCATTCCCAGATGGCATTGAGACATCTCAAAGACATCTGTAAGACGCCTGCCGCAAGACATTCGGACGTCTGACAGACGGCTCCCGAAAGTCTCCTGAATGTCTTGTGTTACAAAACGGTACGTCTTAGAGACGTCTTCAGATGTCTTTTAGACGTACTTTAGGCGTCTTCTTAGACGACATCTCCGAAAAGACATCTTATTTCAGACGTAAAAACGACATCTCCAAACAGACGTTTTTAAGATGTCTTATTTCAGACGTAAAAACGACGTCTTCAAATAGACGTCTTTAAGACGTCTTATTTCAGACGTAAAACGACGTCTTCAAATAGACGTCTCTAAGACGTCTTATTTCAGACGTAAAACGACGTCTTATTTCAGACGTAAAAACGACGTATCCAAATAGACGTCTTAAAGACGTCTTTTTCAGACCTAAAAACGACGTAAAACAGATGTCGATGAGACGTCGGATGCTATCTGGGTTATCTGGAATAATCCATGTTTAGTATTTGTTGTGTTGAAATAAATTGTGTTCAACTCTGATCAGTAGATCGCGGATCTTTATGCAAAATAAAAATGTTCCACATTAATTGTGGGAATAAAATAAAAATTGTTTTCAGCCCTCAATGATTTGTTTACTTTAAAAACAGCAGTACAATATTTTCAAATTTTTAAAATCTTGTACTATTTTATGCTGTCCACTGATCAGCAACCAAGGATGATCCGATCGACCCGTCGCCGGTCATCGTCATTTGTCTTGCGTTTCGTTTGTCCGACACCACGGCAGAGAATGAGGTTTATTGACAATTTCCAAAGCTTCGATATCATCGGTTCGCATAATCTCCCGAATCGCAGACACGTCCGCGTGTAAACTCTTGCTATCATGACTTTGGCATGGTTGTCCCCACGAAAAAGTCGACCGGACGAGCGTTAGTGATCAGATGAATTAATGCCACGCGGACCGCGCAAAATTTTTTGAACGACTGCCACAATACGGGAAAGATACGACCGATACACAAATGACCGCTGTACGTTTACGCGTGTGCATCCTGGGAAAAATCATCACCGATGGTCCGGCACACTGAACGTTTTTAACAGGCCGCCCGCAAACCTAACCTCTGTTCTCTTTCTGCGAATGGACGAGAAACGCGGCAAATTCGTGTCACAAACACTCTTCCGTACCGATCCTGATGACTGCGCAAGGCTCTTGAGATGATTTGGCTCACTGAAGATAGGTTTGTGCACCGGTGAACCGATCTCTCAAATGGCTCAAGAGATTCATACTAATAAGAGAAGCATCCTCTAAAGTTAGACACCCAGGAAACAGTTCATTTCTACCATACTTTCTGGACAAATTATTCCTTTAAAAATCAGTTTGCCCTAAAAGATTCGTCATTCAAAGACGCGCAAATTGGATTTCGAAATTTTCGTCTATGCCTAATAGTTTCGGAGATATTCAATAAAATGGGCTTTTCACCCCAACGTTGAGGGCTATTTTCACCCTCCTGACATGGATGTCGACAGTTATAAAAAAACACGTGTCAAATATTTTTTTGAACTCCATATCATACCAAAATTTCATTAAAATCATCAATAGCATCATCCCTGAAAGTTAGACCCCCCAAAAAGTCAACCTTAAATGCTTGTTTCCTTAAAAATGGACGTAATATTACCGTAATTTAGGAGATTCTAGATGATCCTCCATCCTTAGGTCCACAGATGGCTAAAAGGAACATTTGCGTGTATAAGCTATTTCGATTTTAAAATTAAATTGAAGTTGAGGATGGATAGTGATTGAGGTTTCTCTTTTGTTGCAGAAACATCCAGGATATCATCCAGAGGGAAAAGATCGGTGTACAGCAAAGGTGGCGGTAGTAGGACATTGTCCAAGCGATTCATAAACGGCAACACCATCACTTTCGCACGGTATAATCGTTTATTGCGAGCAACCTGCGAGTTAACCACTCCAACCTGGTACCCAGGCATTCTTAGTGGCACAAGCAACGGACAGGCAGCGTGTATGATCATTGAAAACCATCCCCCTCTGCTCACCAAACCGAGGCAATATCTGCATCAAGATACCACCCAACGATTTCTGAACCACCTGGTCCTGCCCAAGCACAGGACCTCAAAATTTTCCAGGTTGATCTCCTTATTTCACTCTAGCATTGCTGTGAAATCAGATTCACATAATAACGTCTTTAAAAAATGTTCCAAGATCTTTTCCAGATAGCACCCGACATCTAACAGACGTTTGTTTTATGTCGTTTTTAGACATCTTTAAGACATCTTAAAGACTTTGAGATGTCTCTGTGCTATCTGGGTTGTAAGAAAGTTTCTGGCTAACCAACCACGTTGCTAATCTAATGGAAAAACTTGTTCGCTTTCAATTATTCCTTTGTGGAACCTTCGCCGGGGTTCCTTCGCCAGTTTGTTCAAACTATGATTCCTCCAACCTCTTGTCATCCACCTAGATCAGACTGGCGAATGTTCAGAATTGTTCCGTTAGGCTGTATTATTTAAGTGAAATTAGGTGACTGATGGAACACATGATCTCTGTTGCAGTAATAGGCATCGGAAGCTACAGTCATTCAGAGAAACGTGACTGACGTCGGTGGGTAGTGCGGCTTACCTTACCGCAGACAACGAGAATCACCCTGACTCGACACGTAACGAGCTACCATCGGGTAGCCATTGCCTGGCAACGTCGCTGTACAGTAATCAAACTGCCGCTGGGAAGCGTGGAAAGTAGAACCAGAAGGACGAGGACGAAGACGTTACCTACTTGAACCAAGCCAACGATAGGGGGTCAAAGGGACCAGAGAACGAGAGAGAGAGAGGGAAAGAGAGAGAGAGCAAGAAAGTTAAACGAGAAGAACATCAGCAACAACAACGGAATATCACGGCTCGAAGCCATCGCTCTCGCCGCTTGTGGCTCGTCGAACAGCGTTCGCAACGACGTCTCATCTGTGGTCGCAGTCGTATCCGAAGAAGGGAGGAATTCAATCATCGAGTAGGAACAGAGAGAAAAAAGATCGGTTACCATGGGGAGCGTGAACGTGAATCGCAACGTGAGCGATGCGTTTTACCGGTATAAGATGCCGCGGATCCAGGCGAAGGTCGAAGGAAAAGGTAACGGGATCAAGACGGTCATCGTGAACATGGTCGACGTGGCGAAAGCCATTGGCAGACCCGCCACCTATCCCACCAAGTACTTCGGCTGTGAGCTGGGTGCGCAGACACAATTCGACTTCAAGAACGAAAGATTCATTGTGAACGGTTCACACGACGCCATCAAATTGCAAGATCTCCTCGACGGATTTATCCGGAAGTACGTCCTATGCCCGGCCTGCGACAATCCGGAAACCGAGCTGGTAGTCAGCGCGAAGAAATCAACAATCTCGCAGGGGTGCAAGGCGTGCGGCCATCACGGATTATTGGAAAGCAACCATAAATTGAATACCTACATCCTGAAGAATCCACCGAGTCTGAATCCCGCGGTCCAGGGCAGCTCTTTGACGGAAGGAAAACGGGGAAAACGTTCGAAACGCGCTAACGGCGATACCACCACCACCGCCACCGCCACCGCCAACGGTGATCGATCCGGGTCACCGGAAAACGACACCAGCGCGAAGGACATCGTGGTCGAGGTACCCGAGAAGATTCCTGACGAAGATGGGGATGATGTTAATTGGGCAGTCGACGTGTCGGAGGAAGCAGTAAGAGCCCGTCTTCAAGATCTGACTGAGGGAGCGAAGGGGATGACCATCAGCGATGATCTCGATAAGACTGAGGGGGAGAGAATGGACATGTTCTATAAGCTGGTGAAATGTCGTCGGGACGCCGGCCAACTGGACAACCATAAGGAGCTAGTCGCCGAGGCTGAACGGCTAGAGATTAAGATGAAAGCGCCGCTGATCTTGGCCGAATTGCTCTTCGATCAGAACATTGCTGCTCAAGCCAAAAAGTACCGAGTATTGCTACTCCGTTTCACCCACGACGACACCAAGGCACAGAAGTATTTAATCAGGGGAATCGAGCAAGTGATAGCCCTGCACAAGGATTCTTTAATGCCCAAAGTACCCGGCATTTTGAAGGTAAACGGTGTACCTTCTAGATGGATGACATTTTAACATTTTAACCCTCTGCACTTGACTGTCCTTTTTAACCCTTTGACTGCGAACAGCGCCTTTAGGCGTTCTCTCCGATATGATTTTAAATTCCATTAACACTGTTCGGAAAACTCTGAAATAGTATAAGAAATTCATTTTCCGCCAGTTGCCCAGAGAGCAATTCGCAGCGAAAGGGTTAAAGGGACATCGGAAACGGTACTCTGGAAAGTCTCCAAGTGCGAAGAGTTAAATGGCGATTGTGTCTGTAGAAAAATCATTCAATTTTGCTATAAGGAATATGAATAAACTGCAGTTTGTAGTAAGATCATTATAGCACAGTTGAATGAAAAGAACAGTTACGACGAGTGAGATCCAATAAAAATGATAACCCACAGGTTAAAGTTATGTTAATAATTATCGTTTGCTTGCAGCTCTTTTACGACGCAGATATTTTGGAGGAGAAAGCTTTATTCGAGTGGGCGAGCAAAGTTACTAAAAAGTATGTATCGAAAGATTTATGTCAAGAAATTCATGACAAAGCTGCGCCGTTCATAACATGGTTGAAAGAAGCCGAGGAAGAGGATTCAGAATCGGAGGAGGAAGACGACGACTTAGAAGTCAGTATAAGTAGATCTTTTTTTCTTGGAATTCATTTAATCGAAAGGTGATCGGTTCTAATTGTTTTCCTTTTTTAGATTGAATACGATGATAGAGCCAAACAGTCACTTAAACCGCAACAGTCACCGCCTGCGCAGAAGCCTGCCGCAGTCAATGAAGATTCGAACGACGAAGATGATTTTGATATCGATGCCATTTAAAGATACAAACATGTTTAATAGTCGGACATGTGGGGGAATATTATATAATATTATAGAGAAGATGCGCTGGAAAAAAGAACATGTGTCCGATAAAAAACCGATGATTAAAAACCGATCGTTTCGCAGATGATACAAAGAGTCGCAACGCAATCTCTTATTATACATAGTACTTTGTTATTTTAGGCCACGGAGTGATTGTAATGCCAGTAATGACTATTACGATTTAAACGAGAAATTTTAACTGTTCCCCACGTTTAGCAATATTTATCTTGTACGGTATAAAAAATATACCTTTTAATTGTTTTTAAACTTTTAAAGGTGATCAAGGGTTACCTGATATTATTATTCCTAATTCTTATTCAAAGGTTTCTTGAAGCAATCGATGCTGCTATATGTCTTGATGACGGCATGTCTTAGAAAACGAACGACGAAACGATATATTGATAGTTCACATCACCGTTACTGGGAAGTTGGCCTGCTAAAAGCGTTCTCTATTGTATCTATTTACTATTCAAATAATAATTATTCAAATAAATATGGTTTACTGCAATTTACAACGATGTCTCTGTTTAATCGAATCCACGTACGTAGACCAGAGTTGGGCGTCGCTCGATGAAATTTCATTCGAATAGCCCAGCGAATAAAAATTGCGAATAAAATTTTATTCGAAGAAAAGTTGGAATGAATAAATTTTCATTCGAATGAATTTTTATTCGAATAACCCAGCGAATAAAAATGTATTCGAATAGGCTAGCGAGCGAATGAAGGTATCGAATGACATCGCGTCTCGAGAAGCCTCAGCCTCAGGGCCTCGAGTGTCGGCGTCGTCGGGTTCCTACCCATAAAGATAAAGGCTGCCGGCGACGCCGTGTGCCTTTATTCGCTGCCGTCATTTAGAATAACGAATAAA
The DNA here is from genome assembly GCA_028455795.1 of Lasioglossum marginatum. NCBI lineage: Eukaryota > Metazoa > Arthropoda > Insecta > Hymenoptera > Halictidae > Lasioglossum > Lasioglossum marginatum. The sequence continues at coordinate 6,179,917 of CM052249.1, forward strand.
AGTCCCGGGATTTATTCGTGACTAACGAATAACGAATAAAGCGCTATTCGCAAGCTACGAATAATTTTTCGGCGAATGAAATCGTTATTCTCAAATAAATCCTGGGACTTTTTTTTTATTCGCTATTCCTTATTCGTTATTCGAAATAAGATTTGCCCAATTCTGACGTAGACTAACATAGTTGAATACGGTGGAATTATTGCTTCTTTTTACACTTACATCCAACAGTGAAACTTACCAATATAAAGGGGCCCATTCACGATCAAGCATATTGTGCAATAATTATTGTGCAGAATGATGTCCATCCAAATCCATATTCTTTAATTAGTCAATCACTTTCATTCACGATCAATCATGTTGCGCAATATGCTTGATCGTGAATGGGCCTCTTTAGACTAAGATTATTTTGCAGATTTTCCATATATTTGTTTTTTAAAGTCTTAAAAATTTTTGGGTTCCATTTTCCCAAGGATCGAGGTCTTATAAAAAGAACTGCGTTTAGGAAAATCCTGTAAAATGCTAAATAAATATGAGCAAATCCTAGTCTGAAACGCGGTCCGGATTGGCCCGAGGCAAGCGTGAGGCAACAGCGTCGTGGAGGGGGAAGATGGGAGACCAGTCTGAAAATCCTAAAAACTGAATCCTGAAAATGAAAATCCTCTCTGTTAGATTTTATACGGGCTAATGTTCTTGAATTCTTGAAAAATGGCTCTACTTTGAATTCAAAATTTAATGTTGATTTACAAATTAAATATTTTATTATTGAAAACGGTAATGGAATTATATTGTCGAGCAAAAGGAGATTAAAATGATTCTAATAAAGATTTTCACTTATTTATTTAATGTCAATCTTTACGGAAATATTTAAAAAACCTCGGACGATCCTTTCGACAAAGCAAGGTTTAGAGAAAAAATACTCTTCTAAGTGTAAAGTACTTTAAAAACGTAATACATAGAATGAACTATGAGCAACTTTCACGTGTAGTTTTTCATCGGATTTTGTTCCGGATGAAAGATTTATGAACAATTATCCAAACCCTTGTTCTAAACTATCCTGAAAAATTTTGACAGGTGGCCATGTTCTTTTATCGAATACTTCCAATATGTAAGACAAGGAAAGACATAATGTGCGACGAGGATAATAGAGGATCGTGCCACCTTCTTTTCTGCTGCATTTCGAATCCGTTTACCAGGGAAGTATTAGGCGAACATGAGAGCTGAGTTGGTATCCGACCGAGTACAAATTTTACTGTAGAGTCGGCAATCTATGTATGCTAAATTACTATTGACCAATTCTAGTCAAGTTATAAAAGAACGTCGCCGAATAAGATGTTCAAAACTACCTTTAGACGATGGCTATTGAATAAGCTGACCAAGAAAAACCCTTCTGAGTAAAATTTCAACCCTCTAGCTTGCCCGTGAGGGTAATTACAGGGTAAATTAGATTTTGCGCTTTTCTGCGCATTTACTTGCGTTCTAAAATTTTGAAATAAATGTGACATATTTTGGATCCTAAGGCGCATTATTGAGAATTTTTTCAGATTTTCTTGTTGCAAACTGTGGTCGTAAAAAATGAAAAGCACCGGAAAAATATATTTTTCTCGTAAATATGAAAACATGCTATTCTACTGTTTGGTTCCCTCATGAAGTACCATAACAGGCAGTGTCGTCAATTTTTTCCAGATTTTTTGTTGTGCTGCATCATTGTCAAAAACAAAAAGAACCGAATTTTTTCGACATTTCTTAGGTCAAACAATTGCTTTTTTCAATGTAATAACGTTAATAATAACTTAATATACATCCACGGTAAAATCAACAAGTGTAACTTTCCTCCTCACAGCAGAAACGTCGAAAAAATGAACTGAAAAACTGAATATTCTGTATATTTCATTTTTACGACCAACGCTTTAAAATTGAAAATCTGGCTTCCTCGAACACATACCTTTTATGTTGCAAATTGCAACTTGCAATCTGCTAGCTAATTTGGAACCGTAGACAGAAAAATGTTTTTCAACATTATATTTACTACAGAAATTATTTTTGTCGTGTAACATGTCCAGTTGTATAGTCTTGCACATTTTAAAACAAGTCTTATATCTATATTTGTTTAACTGCACGGTGAGAACTTGATTTCTTTTCTTTTTTGTGATAGAGTTTATGGCAGCCAGAGCTTCAATTCTGACTGAATGAACAAATTGGCCCTTCATCTCTGGCTGAAACATTGTATAGTATTAAAGTCATTATATGCTTGTTATATTGTCTGATAAATATTTGATTCGCTGAATCAATACTGCACTTACAATTACTCATCAATAATTTCAGTCCCAGTTTATGCGAAAATCGTCGCTGTCACTGTCGCGAATTACGAATGTATTAGCTGTCAAAATCATTTTTGAATCATTTTATTTTGAAAAACGGAGATTGAACAATTACGATGAAAAATTAGTTGTCGGAAAGGGGATATAACAATAAATAGAATTACTGAGTTACACGAATATTTCTACTTTAATTTGTTGAACTTGTTCACTTGGAGTAACGTAACTCACGACAATCATTACAATAAATTCGAATTGGTAAAAAAATTTCGAGTACTTTTCCTAAATAGAGAAACGGTGGGTTATTCTCAAGGTGGTTTAGGTATTCATGGTGTATCATATTTTTCTGATATTTTCTTGAGTTCTCTAATCAAATCGATCGATTCTGGGAACAGAGCTCTACATTTCGTTAAATTATGGCCAATTTCGAAAGGCAGACAAGCATGAATACAATATGGCACCGAGGTGTAGTTAGATGATACATCAGAATCTTAGAGCAGACGTGGTTTAGCATCGGTTGAAATGGAAGTATTTCACGGGAACTACAAAATCTATCAGTCTGTGATGTGTCTCTCTGGACTGTGGCCCTACGATAACTCCATTTTGACATGGATTCATAGAATCGCTTATACTCTGCTCTTATTGGGATGTATGGTGACCCAGGTGACGAGATTCAACTGACTATAGGATGTTTAATTAGAATCAGTTTCATTAGATCTACGTTGGATCTACGTAGAAAGGATTCATAGAATCGCTTTTACTCTGCTCTTATTGGGATATATGGTGGCCCAGGTGATGAGACCCAACTCTCTATAGGACAATTAGAACGTTTACTTAGAATTAGTTTCATTAGATCTAAGTGGACATGAAATCATAGAATAGCATTTACTCTGCTCTTATTAGGATGTATGGTGACCCAGGTGATGAGATTCAACTCACTACAGGACGTTTAATTAGAATCAGTTTGATTAGATCTACGTTCGATCTACGTAGACATGGATTCATAGAATCACTTTTACTCTGCTCTTATTGGGACGTATGGTGATCCAGGTGATGAGATTCAACTCACTATAGGACGTTTACTTAGAATTAGTTTCATTAGATCTACGTAGACATGAATTCATAGAATCGCTTTTACTCTGCTCTTATTGGGATATATGGTGGCCAGGGCCGTTCCTAGGTGTACAGCCGCCTGCGTGCCGAGCAATTTTTCGCCCTCCCCCCTCCCCAGCAGCGCAATGAATGACCTTTTTCTTTTTTTGCGTCACCGAATTCGCGATAGATCGGTTGCGCTGTTCTATTTTCGACCGCAGTCGGCCGCCCCCTAAAATCGGCCGCCTGCGTGCGGGCACGCACTGCACGCCCGGTAGGAACGGCCCTGATGGTGGCCCACGTGATGAGATTCAACTCACTATAGGACGTTTAATTAGAATCAGTTTGATTAGATCTACGTTCGATCTACGTAGACATGGATTCATAGAATCGCTTTTACTCTGCTCTTATTGGGACGTATGGTGACCCAGGTGATGAGATTCAACTCACTATAGGACGTTTACTTAGAATTAGTTTCATTAGATCTATGTAGACATGAATTCATAGAATAGCTTTTACTCTGCTCTTATTGGGACGTATGGTGGCCCACGTGATGAGATTCAACTTATTATTATATCTACATAGATATGAATTCATAAAATCGCTTTACACATGAATTCGTAAATCGCTTTTACTTTGCTATTATTGGGACGTACTTCCATCTATCTGTTAAATTAATGTCAATTTTCAAAGAATTAGTGTGTTGAAAGTGTATAAAATAATTTTCAGGTGATGACGATAAAAAATGTGAAAATGTCGCTGAATGAAACGATCGGAATGATATCGTTCGGTGCTCAATTGTTATTATATTTTATACGATACTCTACGACTATCCTGACCTTTTCGACGGTGAGTTCGAGAATATTGTGAATAATCATGATTACCTAATTCTTTTCGTATGGCTTCAGACGAAATACGTGCTTGACAATATGCAAAACGATTTTACCATGCTGAAAGATCCTATCGAAGCGGAGATGTTGCTGAAAGATTCAATTTTGGCGAAACGCATCCTGATGCTGTATGTCGGTAAAGACGTTCGACAGTCAGTTCTTTTATAGAAAGTTTTATAGAAATATTTCTCGCGTCGATAAAACGATCGGGTGTTCGACTACAGGTGGGAGAAAAATTCAGATGTGGTTCTCCACGACAATAAATAATAAAATATGCAATAAAAAATTGCGATTTCAGCTTCATCTTTTAGTTATCAACGATTTAAGATCCGCCTAAAATGCGACAACCCGACCAACAGAGATGTACGGCTCCCAATCTCTGTTAATCGGGTTGCCGCATTTCAGGCGGATTTTCAATTGTTAATAACTAAAAAACTAAGCTGAAACCGCATTTTTTTATTTGTTGTTTTCATGTTATATCGTCATGCAGAACCACCCCTTAAATTTTCTCCCACCTGAAATATAATTCAATCTTTCACTGAAGCTGGAAATGAATGAATGAAATATCAAACATTTTGATAAACAATAAAATATTTACTGCAATACAGTCTAAAAATATTTTCAAAAATATAGGTTGATTGCGTTTGTATAAAAATGGAATGATTGTCTCTTGTGGTAGAAAACGGTTCAAATTTTCCAGCTTAACAAATTATGCAATAAAAGTTACCAATTTGTATTAAATTTGTCTGTAATTTTGCATTAAAAGTTCCATGGACGGACAGATTTAATTAACGTGAAACATATCAATTTTTTCAACTACTTTATTCCGAATTTTAGGTCTGACGTGTACAGGATCGTTGTGTATAATCGGAACATTAGGAATATCCACGTTCCTGGAATCGGATATTCAGATTCGATTCCTGTATCTTCTGGGATATTTCTACGACGAGAAAAGTTTGCGGACTAATCTTACTTGTTGGCATATCATATTTTCAACAATGCACGGATTGTTAACGATGGTTTGCTCGGAAGGAACCATCACTGTTTTGGGTACTCATTTGAGTGGATTGTTAGAAGTAACTAGGTAAATTCATTTTCCGAAACTGACCAACCGTCGGTGTAATTCTTTATTCTATCTTTGTCATTTTTATATGGCACATACCAGCTTAATTCTGAGTCGCCAGATTCAGACTTGTTTCCCCACTCTACCTTCCCATCCTCCGACGCCACTCCCCACGTGACCGTAGAGGCAAAGAGAGGGTAACTTTTCCTCCCTCGATTCGTGCTCCCTCCCCTCATCTGGCGACTCTGACCAGCTCTAATGTTTGACAACTTCGACGATTTTGTGCATTGTTCATCAACTTATTAAAATTACGAATATTTATTTGGTTCCAGTACCTTGCTATTCATTTTTAATTCAATTTTTATTCACAACGAAATATTTATTTGGTTCCAGTATCTTGCTATTCATTTTTAATTCAATTTTTATTCACAATATTTATTTGGTTCTAGTATCTTGCTATATATTTTTAATACAATTTTTATTCACTTACCGCATTGAGTGCAGTCCTATTGATTTAAATGATACACTAAAAATTATTATTAATCATAATAACCATTATTAGAAATTGCATCTGTTTGTTTCCTCTAGCTATCGAATGCGAAACGCGATCGACAAAGTTGCAACTTCAACTACAGTGAGAAGGATAGATATACAACCAGCTGTGGATTTACATCGTAAAGCTATTGAGTTAGTACATTATTAGCATATACAGGGTGTCTAAAAATTCCTTCAATAGACGGAAAAATGGGAGGTTCCTGAGATCATTTGAAGCAACATTTTCCTTTGCAAAAATGGCGTCCGCGGCTTTGTTAAGGAGTTATTAACGAAAAACACAAAAGTGCCAACACGCGTCTAGGTCGCGCTCTGATTGGTCCGTGTTTTTCGTTAATAACTCCTTAACTAAGCCGCGAACGCCATTTTTGCAAAGGAAAATGTTGCTTCAAATGATCTCAGGAACCTCCCATTTCCGGATGTTGAAGGAATTTTGAGACACCCTGTATAGTTTATATACTATATATTATTATTTATATTATATTATTCATATACTATATATTATTGGGAAATATTGACAATACTCAGTTCCGATGATCTCCATCTTCATATATGTTGATCTCGACAACATATTTCAAGGACAACGCGATCGGGCCCCCTTTTGTCAATATTTACCATATTATTATAATGAATATAAATGTTATGATGATGATAATGATGATTATGATTATGAATTCTGGAACGAAGGTATAGTAAAAAATATGCGGACGACATGATGATGACGTCAGTGGTGATGATAATAGTGGTTGTTTCATCGTTCGGTGTAAATATATACCGAGTGAGTACCATAAAAATGAAATAAACAGAACTCGAGAATCGATCGCGACAAATTTTAATCGTTCTGTCGAAAACGAAACATAATCAGACTGTTTTTCGTATGCCGCAGCTTTATATAAGCATTACGGAGGTGAAAGAAATCGATGCAGTGATTCTTGCTCTGCAATTCGTTTTCGCGTACACGGCGTTCATAGTTGGTAATAATTATAGCGGACAGATTGTGATCGACAATAGCATTAAGATTTTCGAGGAAATGTAAGTTGCTTGTTTCAGTAAGTTGCCTGCTCCGTAACAATATAAAACGAAAATGAAGAATAAAAAAAATTACGATTTCGGTTTGGTCTTTTAGTTATCGACTATTTAAAATCCGCCTGAAATGCGGCAACCCGACTAACAGAGGTGTATCAAGTCTTTACGATTGTACACCACTGTTGGTCGGGTTGCCGCATTTCAGGCGGATTTTAAATTGTCGATATCTAGACTCCGGATTTTATGCATTTGTAACAAAAATGAGCAAGTGCAATTTAAAACAGTGAAAATATTAAAAGACTTTAAGAGTGTGAATATATATTATTTTCACCTCATTAAAATTATTAATGAAGAATATAAATTTATATTTAGCTCCTGCGTGTTGCAATTGATGCACAAACTTTTTATTTTGCATAAACATCCGGAGACTATTGATAATATTCATTCATCTTCGTCTTACATTGTCATAGTAATTAACGCTTAAATTTTCTCCCACCCGTAGTCGAACATCCGGTTTATGTATTACCCAGATAGCACCCGACGTCTCATAGACGTCTGTTTTACGTCATTTTTAGGTCTGAACGTCTTACGTCCCAAAAAGACGTCTTTGGAGACGTCGTCTTTACGTCTGAAATAAGACATCGTAAACACGTTTTTTCTGAGATGTCGTTTAAAAAGACGCCTAAAAGAGGTCTGAAAGACGTTTAAAAGACGTCTGAAGACGTCTCTAAGACGTCCGAATGTCTTGCGGCAGACGTCTTACAGATGTCTTTGAGATCAATCAATGCTATTTGGGTATGTTTATTATAAGAAAATAATGCACCGACGTTATTGAATGAACCAGATACAATTCGTTATGGTACCGTATACCCACAAAGATGCAGAAAGTGGTTCTATTCGCGTTCATGAACTGCCAGAGTTTAGTAGCATTCAATCTGGCCGGCTTGTTCATTCTATGTTCAGAAGGATTGGCAATGGTAAACATTATTTATATTCTATTATTTATATTCTCGTCACCACATCTGACGAACATTTTTCTTTCAGATGTTCAGCTCGTCTTTCTCGTATTTTACTCTGCTTTGTTCGGTCCAGTAGAACATTGTGCCGCTAGTGATTATACATCCATAATATTTTGAAAATTATTATAAAACCTAAATACTGTCTACAGTTCTAGTAACACTTCCCGTATTTGAATAAACGCGGTAATGGAATAATTGTTTATTTTTGATTTTTCAAACATTTTCATTTTACGATTTGGGTATGTTTGTGCATTGCCGTATATTATATCAAACATGTAAATATATGTACCATATATTAATATATGTATAAGATTTATATATTATTTTACTATACATTTCATGTATATGTAGAAAACAGTTGTTCAAAATGTCGAGATTTATAACAGCTCTAGGACATCTTGAGCAAATGATTCTTGCCGATTCCTTCATAAGGGGCTCTGCAATCAGCGGCACGAAGCATCTGCTACTAAAAATTCCAAAATACAGTAAAGTAGAGTTATTTTGCAAACGGCTGTGTTCTGCTAGGAGAAATATTTTTATGACTGAGTCTATCGCGCCGAATGTAGAAAAGGACAGTATGTAAACACGGATCGCGCTGTCCTTCCTTGCGCCCGAAACTTTCATCCCCAATTAAACCGCTAAATACAGTTGAAATTATATCGTGTTTAGTGTCATTTTAATCGGGATAACGCCACGAATAAGTTGGTGAAAGTCCCATAAAAGAATAATGAGAAATAAAAAAGTTTTGTAATCGGATTAGCAGCTCGAGCTTCGTGGGTCCTGCGACGTTGCCCCTCAGTGGAGGGGGTAGGCACTTGACAAATTCTGGGTAGGCGGTCGCTGAGAAATAACGCGACTTTACTATATTTCTAGGACGTTTTGAGCAAATGATTCTTGCTGATTCCCTCATAAGGGGCTCTGCAATCAGCGGCACCGATCATCTGCTACCGAAAATCTCAAAATAGCGCCACTCGATGTAGTAGCGAAACGCTCAAATTGACAGACGAAATTACCGACAGTCGATATCCCTTCTTCTTCTTCTTCTTCTTCTTTATTGAAAATACGGCTTGGACTGTTTTGTCCATTAGATATTATTGGCGCTGCCATCTGTGATTTTAAACGAAATACCGACTGTCGATAATTTTGTCTAACAATTTGAGCATTCCGCCGCTACGTCGAGTGGCGCTATTTTCAGATTTTACGGAGCAGATGATTCGTGCCGCCGAAGACATAGCGCCTTACGAAGGATTCGGTAAGAATCATTTGCGCTAGAACAAACTTTTTATACCTTCCAATTTCAATCATAATAAATTAACTTTCTCGAACAGTATGGATACATTAAATTCCAAGGAATATTCCATGATGCGTAAAGCACGTTTTCATTAAATATTATATTTAAAACAAAACTTGGAGAACTCGAAGGTGGGTCAAGGTAGATCAATTCTTCCTTTTTGTGGCAGTACAATGATTGGCGAAGAAAAATAACTGATTCTCATTTGAAAAAGGAAATGGAGAGTGTTACATCACTCCAACGATAAAACCGAAATATTTATGTAACCGACGGAATAGTTTTATAAGTTAGACGTCGAGTAATTATGATTCTCTTATAAAACCGTACACTTTCCCAGGCATTATTCGCAATTGTAAATCTCGTTGTATTCTTTCTCCAATGATCTCATCGGGTCGTTCGTTTATAAATTATGCGATTATTACCACGACGTGTACACGGGAATGCGATAATATTATACTTCTGGAAACCAGGATATTGCGACACCCGTAATTGGAGAACACGGGGAAGTGGTACGTGTTAACGTCAGCATCCCTTCAACGAATCTTTTAATAGAGTAATAGAGTTCGTTAATGATGATCTATATCAAATTGGACAAACCTATTTTCAAGATTTCACCTAGCAGAGGTGTAATTAGCTCGGATAGTAACCCACCATTAGAAAGAACCTGGAAAATATTTCTTGCAGTTTCGAGTCGGTACTGGCAAGAAGAAATTTCGACATCGCCGACTCGACGTCACGCCGTTAATTGTAATTATTCTATTATTGCTGGCGTTTTCTCTGGAAGGTTAGAACGCGTTTATTAAAATACTATCGCGTATATTTACCGTTTTATGATTCCTCTCGGCAATTGTTGCAACAGAACTTCGATATTTTATTGTTTTCAGAACGTGAACATATAGGAAAATTGCAACACGCTCTTGACGTCATTTCAAGTAACTTTTTCCTTTGCAAAAATGTTCTACGCGGCTTGGTTGAGGAGTTATTAAAGAAAAACGTGGACCAATTAGAGCGCGGACGGATTCCGGCTCGGCCAATGCCAACGCCCGGCTCAGCGCGAGCCGTTGTAGCCGCGCTCTGATTGGTGCGTTGTTTTGCGTTGATAACTGCTCGACGAAGCCGCGGACGAAAATTTCGCAAAGGATAAAGTTACTTGAAATCAACTCAGGAATCACCTGTTTGAAGGAAGTACAACATTTTTTGGGACACCCTGTATAGCTACAATAAATCCTCTACAGCAGGGGTTCTTAAACTTATGTAGTCCGAGGCCTCCCTCTTGAACAATATTTTTTTTGCGGAGCCTCATCGGGAAGTTAGTTTAAAATCAATTGTAGAATTTGTACGGAACAAACAGACAAACAAACAAACAGACAGGCAGACTGATAGACAAGAAAGCGAGATAATAAAAACGTGGTAAAAAGAACAGCGCGTGCAAATAGAGACCGCGCGAAGCCGACTTTCCGCGTCTCTTTCTTTCCCATACGCTGTCCTTCCTTGCGCCCGAAACTCTCATCGTCAATTACACCACTAAATACAGTTGAAATTATATCGTGTTTGGTATCATTTTAATAATAAAAATGCCACAAATATATTCGTGAAAGTTTAATAAAAAAATAAGTAATAACAAAAGAATTTTTATATTGGTATTGCGACAACTTTCATCGTCAATTAAACCACTAAATACAGTTGAAATTATATCGTGTTTGGTATCATTTTAATCAGAAAAATGCCACAAATAAGTTGGCCAACGTCCCATAAAAAAAATAATGAAAAATAAAGAAGTTTTGTAACTAGATTAGTAATGGTTCACACCAGTCCAGATCAGATTAGTACACCGGGGATATTTTGGATTTACTGTAATAAAAGAAGAGTTTCTGATTTGATCTTGAATTTTTTCTTCCATTTCGCTGTGAGTAGATAGCGCGATAGAGTTGTTCATTTTTGTAATGATTATGATTAACATTCCTCTCACCGGCGAGCCGTTACCTGCCTATCTTCTCGTTTTCTCGTATAACATGACTCAGCTTGTTACTTTTACTTCTCAATACCATCGAGTGCGCCTTTCTGCGAGATTTTGTTTCGCCGTTTTTTAATCAGTCGTTTAACATATCGGATTGCTAGGGCGATTAAAAATCGCGTTTCCGGTACAGATAGAATGGCGGCGCGGGGTTTAATTGCGAGGAAGTAATTGTATTGAATTACATGCAGAGAAAAATGGCTGTTTTGATAGGTAGTCTTGGGAGAGATAAATTCTAACGAACAGCCATCGATAATGGCTCCTGGTTCAAGATCGTCGATCCGATTCCAACCGAGCGTCAGCCGAGCCACGTTCCAACTTTTTACGCTGCTCCGAGGAAACACAGTCTTCCACGCGATGTACTTTCTCCGTCTGTTTCCGCAGAACGTATCCTTTTTTCTCCCGTCGTGCCTTTCGAATATCATCGAGGAACTTTTCTTGTCGAGGTCTCAGCTTTTTTGTTCGTTCAGTCTACACCGGCTTAGACGGTGTTACACGACTCGCGTCGCCAATTAATTCTGTACAGTGGAATTATTTATTAGTACCGTTTCGTTCAGGAAACGGATCACATTTTGTTCGACTCCGTCGAATAAAAGTTTATGTAAAAAAAAGTTTCAAGAAAACTCATTTAGTTATAAACAAAAATGAAAAGTAATAAAAAATTCCATACCATAAGTCATTAATTAAATTTATTAGAAAACATACATTTTACATATTTTTTATATGAATTTCAGTCTTGCTTTATTTCTTGCAAATTCATCAATTATTTTGTCAGTGCCAATTCGGCTTAAAATTTCCTGCTCTATTAAATGTTTACTGAATTGAACAGTTAAAGAATGCAAATTAGAGGCCATAAATTTGACATTTTGTTTTTAGACTTATCCGATTATTTTATGGAGGATTTTCTGAACATCTGTAGAATAAAAATTTATTTCAACTAAGTTGAAATTGATCTGAAATATTCTTGTAAAATTACGTAAAAACAGTCAACAATATATTTTTATTTATAGTTTTATGTCGTATAAAATAAGTCAGGATCTACTACATTATTTGTTTATTTATATGCATACATACGTAAATTAATTAGCGACTATTCCTGGAAAATTACGTAAAAACGAAAACAGTCAACAATTTGTTTTTTTATTTATAGTTTTATGTCGTATAAGATAAGTCAGAATCTCTCTACTGCGTTATTTGTTTATTTGTATATACATATACATACGTAAATTAATTAGCGACTATGCTTGTTAAATTACGTAAAAATAAAACGGTCAACAATTTGTTTTTTTATTTATAGTTTTATGTCGTATGAGATAAGTCAGAATCTCTCTACTGCATTATTTGTTTATTTGTATATACATATACATACGTAAATTAATTAGCGACTATGCTTGTTAAATTACGTAAAAATAAAACGGTCAACAATTCTCTTTTTTATTTATAGTTTTATGTCGTATAAAATAAGTCAGGATCTACTACGTTATTTGTTTACTTACATATATACAAACGTAAATTAATTAGCTATTATTCTTGGAAAATTACGAAAAAACAGAAACAGTTAACAATTTCTGTTTTTATTTATAGTTTTATATCGTATAAAAATAAGTCAGGATCTACTACATTATTTGTTTATTTGTATATATATGTGCATACGTAAATTAATTAGGAACTTAAACAGAAGCGGATGCAGAAAGTAAAAATTATGTACCACTTTCTTATGCTCTATGCTTGTAAAACTTCCTGCTTGTGATTTTTTACCGGCGAAGCGTGTGTCGTAATGAGGGTAACAAGAATTCGGTAATTTCGAAAATTGCTGTGATTTTTTAGGCGATAAAAAGACTGGTTTATGAGGTTTTCATAGTTCGTTTAGAACGATTACTGCACCCTTCTGCGATATTCTGTAGCTTCGACCAGATATTATTTCGCTCTTATCGAGTTAAGGAGTTCTCGTTTCGGCAACGAATTCCGGGAATCTAAGTATTAGACTGCACTACTACAATATTCAATTTTTCACAATGTCAATTTAATCGAAACTTAATCGAAACTTTTAGGTCAGCCTTTATATTTTATAAATTATAAGTTCGATTGTCTCCTAAAGACGTCTTTTAGAAGAACTTTTGACGTCTCTTAGACGTCTTTTCAAACGTCTTTAAGGCGTCTGTTTAGACGTTTAAGGCTTCTTTTAGACGTCTCATTTCAGCCGTAAAAACGACGTCTCCAGAAAGACGTCTTTTAAACGTCTTAAAGTCGTCTCTTTGGAGACGTCATTTTTACGGCAGAAATGAGACGTCTAAAAGGCGACGTGTGCTATCTGGGAAAATTAATTTAGAAAAAATAAAATTAATTAAAATAATCAACTTCTAAAATTATTGAAATAATTGTCAAATAAAAGATCTGAAATGGGTCATTTGACACCTCGTAGTAGGTTTAGTGTTAATGAATTTTTAACTTTCAATTCGTGTACTGTCCGTACAATATTTCTAGATGTCAGAGCAACTTCTGATGGCAAGAAGGACACAGTTTCACTCGTGTTATGTTATAATAGAGCACGGCCGAACTATTTGATGCACGGAACAGGTTTCATTGGCTTCCAGATTTCTTTGACTTATAAAGAACCGACCGAGTAACCGGGTTGGCTGAATTTCGTGCTAATGGAAGTGTGGTATGCAACGGGTTACTTCAGCTTCATTCATCGTGCCTTCACTTCGCCGCAACTGGAATTCAAATATTCTCGCTACTACAAACGTTATAAATAATTTATCCGAACTGACAAATATCTTCCCAGATAGCACAGAGACATCTCTTAGACAGCTGTAAGACGCCTGCCGCAAGATATTCGGACATCTGGAAGACGTCTGAACGGCTCCCGAAAGTCTCCTGAATGTTTTGTGTTACAAAACGGTACGTCTTTTAGACGTATTTTAGGCGTCTTTAAGTTGTCTTAAAGACGTCTTTTAGACGTAGCTTAGGCGTCTTTAAGACGTCTTATTTCAGACGTAAAAACGATGTCTCCAAATAGACGTCTTTAAGATGTTTTAAAGGCGTCTCCAAATAGACGTCTTTAAGATGTTTTAAGGACGTCTCCAAATAGACGTCTTTAAGATGTCTTAAAGACGTATTTTTGGGACATAAGACGTTCAGACCTAAAAACGACGTAAAACAGACGACTATGAAACGTCGGCTGCTTTCTGGGTTTAGTTGGCGTGTATGCTTTTAATGTTAAACTTTCCTAATTTCTTATCATTTGCAGGCGATCTAGAGTCCAGATTGTTGCCGATCTCATCCCTCGACAGATTTCTCCTGCCCCGCATGGATCGCGATACTTCATTTCTCCATGGTCAACTTTTACTTTCATCGTCTGGAACGTCGAATCAGAATCGAAATCTCACTTTAGAACAAATTCGAACATTTCGATTTCTAAACTCGCGCTGCTGCATAAATGCACATTCTCTGAAATTCGCGACACGCGGCGCTACACACCCACCGTTTAAAATTCCGTTCGAACTTCCAACGCGTGAAACTGTGAAACAGAGCATGTTCGAGTGGTCGTTAAATAGCCAAGCGGCCATCCTCTGTTTTCTGTTTCCGGCCGCTGGGAGAGGAAGCGTTACATAGACGATTACAAAGTGTGCAAAGCGTCTGAACGTGCGAATGTTAAACAATGGACTCGAAACTCGTGTCGTCGTTGTACAGTGTGTCTTAAAGCAAGCAATTTTCGAGTAAAGTACCCCCATACTTTTTCGAATAAAATGCAGACTTCGTTCTTTTTCATGTTTTCTTTTTATTGAATAAAAAGTGGTTTATACAATTTTAACGAAAATTAAAAAAATGGTACTATATACATTGTTCGTCTACATCTTCACAAGAAGGAATTAAATCATAGTAGTTTTGTGCAAATACGTGCAAATTAAACCAACACGAAATTAAGGTTTAATATGCCACCAATTAATGTAAAAAAATTCACGGGAGGACTTTTTGATACTTTTTGTAAAACTTGAATCAAAGTTGATTTTACATTGTTAAACAACAAAATTAGGACAAATTGTTGAAAGGTCTCATAATTGTTTTAACCTTTTGCACTCGGAGCTATTTTACTGGAATATTAAACATTTCATTCGATCTAGAATATTCCGAGATAGCACAGAGACATCTCAAAGATGCCTGCCGCAAGACATTCGGACGTCTGGAAGACGTCTTTTCGGAGATGTCGTCTAGAAAGACGCCTAAAAGACGCCTAGAGATGCCTAAACTATGTCCAGAAGACGTCTCTAAGACGTACCGTTTTGTAACACAATACATTCAGGAGACTTTCAGGAGCTGTTCGGGAACCGTTCAGACGTCTCTCAGACATCCGAATGTCTTGTGACAGACGTCTTACAGCTGTCTTTGAGATGTCTCTGTGCTATCTGGGATGCTGCCGAATAATGTAAATTACATCTCGTAAACGTAAATATAGAGCTTTTGAGAACGATTGCGGCCCAGATTTGTATTATCGAGAAATGACTATCCCGCACCCTTGCTATCCTAGAAACGAGTCTGCCCCTTAAGTAGGCAAAGAAGGACGCATGGGTACTTTACTGCCTCATCTCGTTGGGCAGGGTATCTAGCCTAGATGTCCTGGCTTCCTAGATCGGGTTTGCAACGTGTTGCGCCAGCGATGTTTTCTTGCAATCGACTGCGATAATATCCCGAGGGCCCCTCGGTTCGGTGTGCTCGGCGGGTTCGGTGTTCGGTCATTACCGGAGGCAGAATTACTTTAAAAGTAGGTAGCCACCGGCCGTCTGCTTGGCTGGCCAATTATACGGGGGCAACTCCGACTATATAGAAGAGCCAGCGCAGCTCCTTCGGCTGATTTCCACGCACAGACCCGCGAATAGAGCATCCACATTCATCGCCTCAACTACTCTTCTCGTCTCCGGCAGCCATGCGGCTTCGTGTGAGTGCATTCGATCCTCGAACTTCCAAACGTCTCGACGCGACGGATCTCGCCATTCGGGATCGTCTAAAAAATATTTATTATTATTGTATTCCGGAATCGGGTAATTTCCGATCGATTTAACAAAATTTCGCGAGTGACGCGTCGTTTAGATGAACGAGTGAATCCGTGTTTCGTTAGACGACCGAAATCGGGTCTTCCCCGGTCCAAGTGTTGAGTTCTTGAGTGCGGCCAGGATTATAAGATTTAAAATTGTATTCGATGCTATCGAAGAATAATTTATCCGAGCTGGATTTTATTCGTACAGGAATTAGTTAAAGTTGATCTGAAATGTTCTTGTAAAATTACGTAGAAACAAAAACAGTCAATTATTCAAATAATTCGAATAATTTTACTATCGATCTTCGAATAACGATGAATTATTTGATTAAGTAGAATAACTTGTTACAAATAGTGAATAATTATTTATTCGAATATTTTATTCGAATAATTATTTTCGACAAATATTGTACTCGAATAATTATTTTGAATAAATATTTTACTCGACTGAGAAGAATTTATTCGAATAATTATTTTGGACAACTATTTTATTCGAATAATTATATTGGATAAATATTTTACGCGACTCGGAAGAATTTATTCGAATAATTATTTCGGACAACTATTTTATTCGAATAATTATTTTGGATAAATATTTTACGCGACTCGGAAGAATTTATTCGAATAATTATTTTGGACAAATATTTTATTCGATTATTTATTTTGGATAGATATTTTACTCGACTAAGAAGAATTTATTCGAATAATTATTTTGGATAAATATTTTATTCCAAGAATAATATCCAGCTTCGCAGACTATTTTTGATTTAGTTAGCTCGTGTATCTAATGCAATTTAATTTCGTTGTATTTATTTGTCCTGCTTGGATTTGTAAGTTCGGTGATTTCGTTCGAAATATTACGTTTAACAATAACAAACGTTAATTCGGACCGTAATCCAATAAAAAACACTGTTTTTTTACAATTTACAATTTTTTACAATCAACAATTTTTTATTATGTACAACCCAGATAGCACCCGACGTCTCATAGACGTCTGTTTCACGTCGTTTTTAGGTCTGGACGTCCCAAAAAGACGTCTTGAAGACGTCGATAAGACGTCCATTTAAAATATGACGTCTTAAAGACGGCGTTTTTACGTCTGAAATAAGACGTCTGAAATAAGACGTCTGAAGTAAGACTGAGATGTCATCCAAAAAGACGCTTAAAAGCACACGTCGTCTTTTAGACGTCGTTTTTATGGCCTTAAAGACGCCTAAACAGACGCCTTACAGACGTCTAAAAGACGTCTCTAAGACATACCGTTTTGTAACACAAGACATTCAGGAGACTTTCGGAAGCCGTTCGGGAGCCGTTCAGACGTTTTTCAGACTGTCTTGCGGCAGGCGTCTTACAGATGTCTCTGAGATGTCTCAATGCTATCTGGGAATTTATTTGCAATTAACAATTTTTTACAATATCACTAGCCACGTATCGAAGAGTGACAACTCTAATCAGCGCGAAAAATAGCGCGAAATTTAAAACTCCTTCTACCGGAAGATCCTTAGTACGTGAAAGGCTTAACGCGTAACACTAATCGATCGCTCGGTTAATCGCATCTCGAGTTTCACACGCAGCCGTGAGACCCGAGTTACGCGAGATAAGCTCAATCGCGATTTACATTGTCTCTACTAAAACGGACGATCCATTTCTAATTTGCGGGCGTCGGCTATATCTGATTCCTTCTGGAAGAATTCCCAACATCCAGAGCGGTTATGAGACTGTTTTCATTGTTCGTTCAGTGGAGCAGTGTTTCCCACTGCGAGGCGTTACTTAAGAAGCGATTTGCTCTATTTTATGGTTTTCGAGTGTGGCCGGGTTTAATTTTATGATAATATCGGTTCTGTAGAAGGAAGTGAAACGTTAGAGTCTATCAGAGGCCGGGTTGTTATTTGTAACGTAACTCGTTTGTGTATACAAACAAAGTACGGAGTAACGGGACAAAGGCGGAAACACCGGCACGCCAGTCAAATGTTTTATCGAACGATACGATCGTACGCGAATTCACTTCCGCGTGCGACGTCCTCCGGCTCGATTTCCAGGGTATTGGTCCTGGGAGAAAGAAAGACGGCTCCTTCTACGGTCTAGCAAGACTTCGCTTTCGAACGGATTCCATTACCGTTACACAGCATCGTTGCATTCATCCTTGTCGATGAGGGTTCCCAGGCCGCATAATTTATTCACGATCGAATCTATCTGTCCGTAGATCCTCTTTATCGCCCTGATTGCGACGACGCTCGCGCAACAAGAGCAGCCGCGCAGACCCGCGCGGACATCTCAGGCGCAGATCAAATACAATGACCCGAACGGTAAGTCCTGGACCCTTTCTGCATCGCATTTATCGTTTTTACCCAGCCAGTAAGTGGCTCTGCCACAGGCGCGCAGTGGTTCAGTGGATAGAGCGTGCGACTGCGGACTCCGTGGTCGCGGATTCGAATCCCGCCGCCGGGCACCTCTGGAAATATTCCATGATGTGCCATTTTAAAAAACTGTGGTGCCCAAGATGGTTCGGAACCCACCTTAAAAATAAATTGTAGATCCCTTCGCTTAATAACCACCTAGCAGTTGAAGAAGCGTCGTAAAAGAACAAAGAAAAAAAAGAGAACTGACTCTGCCGCATATCCTTTCAGGTTCGAAGGTGGATTGGAAGCTATTCGCCCCGCAGAACCAATGGCGTGCTCATCTGGAAAGCTCGCAACGCAGACAGCGAGGTCAGACGGAGTACGTTCATCCGCAGCAATCGGTGCAAAGAGCTCCTCACCAATCCCAACTAGTCCAGCTGCAACACGAGTTAGACCCGTCCCAGTATAAAGTAGCGTATCAGCAAGTTCAGGCAACGCAGGTGGACCCGAGTCGGTACAAAGGGTATTCGCAGAATCAACTGGCTCAGGCAGGTCCCCAATACAGAGGATACTCGCAGGTTCAAGCCCAACCTCAGGCTCATCAGGAACAACCCGTCCAGGTGGAGTACAGACCGTATCCGCAACCTCAGGCTCCGGTGGATGCCCAACCAGCTCCCATTCAAGTCCAACACAAGGCGTATGCGCAACCTCAGGCACCGCGTCATCCGGTAGATGCGCAACCAGCCCCTATCCAGGTCCAGTACAAAGCGTACGCGCCGCCCCAGTCGCGAGTAGACGCGCAACCCGATCAGATACAGTATAAAACGTACCAGCAAGCTCAAACCCAAGCGGAAGCGCAACCGGAGCAAAATCTGATCCAGCAGAAAGCGTACTCGCAAGCACAGGCTCCGATAGAAGCTCAGCAAGAACCTGTTCAGCAGTACAGGCCGCTATCCGAGGGGCCAACCTACGTGAAGCAATTGCTGTTGGAGAACTTCAAGCCCCAACGTCCTTATGCGGACCCATCAGCGTTCCTGTACACCACGAACATCCCTGTACCCCAGCAACACGATCAGCAACCGGCCAACGCCGAATTGTCCCACTACGAGCAAACCTCGGAAAGCTACGAGCAACCGGAACAGCTGAAGACCAGGCGAGAGTACTCGGACAGAGGACTCCAGGGGAGAATCGTGTACAAGGACGACTACAAGCAACAGGAACAGCAGCAATCACCGCAGGTTCAATACATCCAAGTTCCGGTAGAGAAGATCCCTACTCCGCCTCCACCGACCCTCGTCGTCGACAAGAACATGCCTCCTGAGATCAGGCAAATCCTACAATTCCAGGCCCAGCTACCGTATGACGTCACCGCCAACAGCATCACCTACAAACCGAAGGCCCTCTTCATCCCCAAACCACTTCAGCCCGACGCCAGTGGGTCCTATCATTATCGCAGCAAAGTTTATTACATGAACGGTGACCGATACGAACCCGAATCCGAATTTGAAACGGCCAAGCCTGTTCAAGAGGAGCAGAGGCATTGAGGAACGACCTTGAGGATGTGTACCTTCAATCTGGAAACGGATCTTTTTCTATCTAGCATTTAACTGCGGCTTTTAAACCTAGTTGTTAACAACCGACAGACCCTAGTGCAACATTGCTCGACACATTTGTAGTATAGGTGACCAGTAGGCGATTGTTATACAGGCTGTCCCAAAAATGGTGTACTTGAAGGGCTGATTTCTCGCTTAAAGTAAAACACGGACCAAACGGAATTCCGTCCGTGTATTTTTGTTGATGACTCGGTGACAAGGTCTACTTCGAACAACCTTGGGGATCGCCTGATTCAAGGAAGTACATTTCTGTGACACCCCGTAGATTTTTATACGCAGGATATCAACGGTGCCACCATCGCTGGTGGTTCACCTTTATTTCTAGAGTTCAAAGATGTTGTTAGCTTAAGCTCTCCCTCTGACCAACCCTGCAGCTTTAAACGGGCGTATTGTTATATCTTTCGGTTGACGTTATAGTTACATTACTAAATATTGTTGCATTTACACGATCGATTGAAATTGTGTACACCTAAGCATTATGTTACATTATTTCGACCGTGGGTGTTCAAGGAAAAGCTCTAGATACCTTAATGTTATATACCGATACAGCGTGTATCGCGCACCACCTTTGGTTATTGTCATGTTTGTTCACACGAGACATCGAACTGTTAATAAATATTCTATGTGAAATGTCGTCAAATAAATGACTGAAACGTGTCGTGCAGCGAGGTACATTTTCCATTTCCACGGGCTCGCGATGCGGCAACACCGCGTACACTAGTCCGATCAGCTGATCAAGCTACTGGGGCAGCGTTGCCGAGTCTACCATGTCCCGGCCGTGGTCCGATCCTTTCGCCCGGCGGGGGGCGAGTGGAAGCGGCGTGAACGGAACTTCCGGCGTAAAAGTAACTCGGTTGCGGTTACGAAATGGTCATCGATCTGTCGAACGCCACTTCCGAGCTGCATACATTTAGAACGCAACCCGAGGAGGAACATTTCGAGCGAATTACATTTCCCTTGGCCGCGCGGCGCCGTTTAATGGACGCTCTTCTTATTAAACTTCGTTAGAAAGTAAGATGGCTTCCACCTTTCTAATAAAGACACGTGCTCCGTTCGAACGGAAGTGGATGCGGCATCGCGCGTTCGTTTATTTCTTCTCCGTTGCAATATGCATTGGGAAAGTTAATGATAGCTTGTCGGGAACACGTCCAGGTCTACAGATCGATATAAATTCGGAATAGCTAGGAAAATGCTGGTGGTCGAGATCGGTTCGTTAATTAAAATAGGAAACCTTCTAACTTCTAAGACTTGTTGTCTGATTTATCGGCGGGAAAATTTAAACAAAAAATCAGTTCTCACGCTATCCCAGCACCCGACGTCTCATAGACGTCTGTTTTACGTCAGTTTTAGGTCTGAACGTCCCAAGAAGACTTCTTTAAGACGTCTTAAAATGTGCGGCAGGCATCTTACAGCTGTCTTTGAGATGTGTCTGTACTATCTGGGATAGATCTTATTTTTTAAAAAATAGGACATTTTCGAAGGTCTCTCGTTGGCGGAAGCGACATTTTCCTGAACAAGGAAGAACGTGCGGGTTGGTCTGTCGGCCTTCACGCATTCTGTATCGATTCGCGTTACTCTCGGCGATTGGGATTATGCGCTGCAATGTAACTTTCGTTTCTTGGTGGCTGGTTCGCGCAAATAATTCACCGAGACTTCTTGGAGTTCACCGAACTGCCATTGAAAACCCGTGGTATGTGGATAGATAAAAATCTTTATTCCTGGACAAGCTGTCTCTCTTCGCCGAGAAAACCGAAGATTGTGCTGCCTATTGCGAAACGTAACTCTTTTCTCTCTCTCTCCGTCCTTCTCTTTCCCTATATAATATATACATTTGCGTGTAAATGAGGTTGCGCTATCGCACAGAGAAGCGTATTCTCTAAGATGAATTGTTTCCTGCTAACTTACATAAGGGTCTGCTGTGCGCTTTCTTTTTGGATCTTGAACATTTTATATAAACGATATTTTTATATAAAAGAGTTCAAGAGAAACGACGTTGTGCAAAGAAAATTGAATACAGTTAAGAAATGTTGTAATTTAATAATACAGAGCGTCCGAAAAATGTGGTGCATCCTCGAAATTGATTCCTAAGGTCATTTGAAGTAACTGTTTCCTTTGCGAAAATGTTCTACGTGGCTTCCTTAAAGAGTTATTAACGAAAATACACGCACCAATCAGAGCGCGCCTACAGGAGGGCCCAGAACGGGAAGCCGCGCTATGATTCGTCTGCGTCTTTTGTTATTATCTCCGTAACAGAGCCACAGATTAAGTATTGTTATTACCGAACTATCACATGTAGTAAATTATCGAGAATTCTTATCTCTATTAAATTATTTAGTATTCGCCGCGATGTTTCCAAAAATGTTGTACACCTTGAACTGAGTGAATCCTGAAGTTATTTCAAATAACTTCTTCCTTCACGAAAATCTTCTCCGTGGCTTCGTTACAGAGATATCGACGAAAAACACGGACCAATCAGAGCGCGCCTACAGGAGGGCCTACTGGAGGGCCCACAACGGGAGTGGGGGTAGCCGCGCTGTGATTGGTCCGCGTTTTTCGTTAATATCTCCGTAACAGAGCTACGGAGAAGATTTTCGCAAAGGACAAAGTTGCTTGAAATGATCCCAGCAATCTCCTTTTCCAAGGAAATACATTTTCGGGACACCCCGTATACCCGCCGCAATAACAAGTTATGTAACCGAGAGAAAACGCATTATTTGTCATTTGACAATCTAACGATCGCGAAAGTGGGACATGGAGTTCAAGTTTCTCATTTTTGCAAACCGTTATTATTGTTCTCGAAAGTAGTTCGCTGTCCGAACGCTTTCTACGGCCATCCACACACAGTTCTATTATTTCCTTTTAAGTTCCACGCGCATGGGTTGGATTAATTGATGCACGGCGGCCCCCGCACGGTAACCTTTGAATAGTATTCTCTTGGGAAACCTATGTATCTCCGAATCGCATTCCTCGCGGATACATTCAACATTTTCCGAGGATGCAATCGTACACGCTCCGCACAGGAGAAACCGAGGTAGATAAACGGCTGCGTCGAGTTATACTTCGTGGCATACCAATTACCTTCTGACATGTATTTAACCATGCGCTAATACCGTGCTATTCGCTCGGATAAAAAGGATTCTGTATTCGTTCGATATCCACGGCGGAATGATATATTTCTCGGAAAAGTGCTGTCGCTTTTTCGATATAGCGATCGCACCAACACGCCGCGCGAGTAGAAACTGCCAGGCCTGTAAGAGAGAAGGTGTAATTTAAAAGGGGGAAATCTTTCTTCAACAATTTTTTCCCGTCTGCATTGTTATCGCTAGAATGCGGATCTTTATGCAAAATAAAAATTGCACGTGGAACCAAATCGTTTATCGAGCCTCGGAATTATTTTTCGCCATTTTTTCGAAACCCCCACTACCCCCGACCTTTATTAGAAGGGGATGGGGGTGAAAAAAAGGCCTATGAGTCATTTCTGACCCATATTTCACTAATACAGTTTTGTTCGATATAAGGCGATGGCTCCGGACCATCTTTCGTCGTATTTCGAATGAGGGTACCTATGCTTGATGACGTAACTCGAAGCTAGTTCAACTAAAAAATTAAACATTTCTTCGGACCCAGAATATTTCCATTTTCTATAATCCCTTAAATTTGGTGTGGATATGAAATTGATATAATACCTCATACAATACTTACGGGATTAGGACACAGTAATATTTTGAAAAATCGAAATTTTTTTATTAGAAAAATTAACGTAAATACTGGTAAACTTTAAACGCGTTTTTCTCAGAGTTGCGTTTCCCAAAACGGTGTATAAGATATATCTCGAGTTCTACCTTAGCAATTACATGAAAATTTTACAGTTATCTTCGTTATAATATCTATTAGGCATTGGCGATCGATATTTTTTCATTTTCCCATTATTTTGTTAAATATAAATAAGAAATTAACAAATTTTCTACCGAAATTCAGTCATTAAGTTTAAAATATCTGCCATTTTCTTAATTTTCACAAAAATTGAAATGTGGTATCGTTAATGCCTAGAGAATATGTATATCACAGTTTATGACATTTTTGTGATTGTTTATATAGTTAATTCGATTTGTGGGAATCCTGTACACCAGTTGGCCATCTGGAAGAAAAGATATTCCGAGCAAAGACGATGAAAGGCATAAGAACAAATTATTTTTTAAATATTACAAGCATTTTTTTATAGCTCATAATAATATAGTAAACTGAAATACAAAATTTTATATTAATCGATCATTCACTTTTTTCTGTACTGTTGTTTAAAATTCTAATATTTTCCCCACTTGTTACTGTGCCCTAACCCCTTAAACGTTTAGTAATTGGTTAGTAAACAATATTTTAAATAATGGTACAGCAATTTTTAGCGCCTCTCAGAATCACCACTTGAGTGCTAAGGGCTAAATGTTTAGGAATTGATTAGATTATTAGATACCAACATATTTAATAATGTCAACAATATTTTGATCAATGTTTCAGCAATTTTTAATGGCGACTCTGAGTCAAAATATTTTCACTATTAGATTATTAACCCATTGCAGTCGGAGCTATTTTAACTTGAAAATTAAACATTTCTTCCGACCTAGAAAGATTCCAAATAAACAATTCAATGATATCGGCGCTACAGATTCGATCAATTGTTACTCACAAAGCAATTTTGCAATTTCAATCCCAATGTGGATAATTTTCAAGAGAAATTTTTGCGTCTGTAAAAAATTGTAAGTTTAACAATTTAAATTGCAAAATTGCTTTGTGAGTAACAATTGATCGAACCTGTAGCGCCGATATCATTAAATTGTTTATTTGCACTATCTACGATCGATATACTTGAAAATTTAGAAAGATTCCATTCTACAATGACTTTTTTCATTTTATGGATATGAAATTGATATAATACCTCGTACAATACTTAAATGTATAGTAACCAGTAATTGATCAGATAGTAACATATTTAATAATGTAAACAATATTGTGAATAATGGTACAGCAATTTTTAGTGGTGACTCTCTAAGTCACCCTAAGTTATTCAAAATATTATTTACATTACTAAATTTATTGAAAATTTTAGTACTGCACGAGGAATTATACCAGTTTCTACATGCAATGAAAAAATCATATAGAATGAAAATATTCTAGGGCAGAAGAAATTCTTTTTTGTTACTCTAACAATCCACAAACAATTCAATCGCTTAAGGGAAATATCCATATAATGCCCAAATAGCACTGAGACATCTCTAAGACAACTGTAAGACGCCCGCCGCAAGACATTTGGACGTCTGAACGCCTCCCGAATGGCTTCCGAAAGTCGCCTGAATGTCTGTTACAAAACGGTACGTCGTAGTACGTCTTTTAGACGACATCTCCGAAAAGACGTCTTTAAGATATATTATTTCAGACGTAAAAATAACGTCGCCAAATAGACGTCTTTAAAAAGTCTTTAAGACGTCTTTTTGGGGCGTTTAGACCTAAAAACGACGTAAAACAGACGTCTATGAGACGTCGGGTGCTATCTGGGTAGAGCCACGCACCATCAAAAATATGCTAAAAAATTAGATAGACAGGATAGGCTACCAAGCCAGTGATGGCAGCCATTAAGGTGTAGCATTAAGATGGCAGCCATTTAATATTCGATGAAGCACAAAAATTTCTTGTTCATAAAAATTTTAGGAAGAAACTAAGATGGCAGCCATTTAATATTCGATGAAGCACAAAAATTTCTTGTTCATAAAAATTTTAGAAAGAAACTGGACCACCCTTCGCCAAAGGGGGACAGGATTTTAGTAGTACATCCCCGACCTTAAAGAATGAAAATTGTCTGGAGACGAAGAAATTCCGTGTGCCGGATTCTGGCATAGCCGTGCCGGCGAGCCGATAAGATGGAGTGCTGTGGAGGTGGCACGAGAAGTCACATCACATCCCCGTCGCCGAATGGCGCCTTTTACGCCTTTTACGTGGCCGCCTATAAAATTGTTTCGGTGACGGCGCGGCCGCCTCAGAAACGCTCCACCCTCGAACGCATAGAGCAGCCTGCTTTCTCGCCATGAATGTGCTGGTAAGTAAATTTTCCGCATTCGATATACTGAATCAGCATGATGTCCATTCTGCTTCTTCTCGTTCAATCTCTCGCCTCGCGGAACATTTTCGTAGACGCGTATCGGATTCACCGATCGGTTTTGGTCATCGAAAGCGGAGCTGGACGGAATCGCGTGCGGTTAATTGCCGGGAGACGTCACGTATGCTCTTGGATTTCACCGGCACCGGATAATTAGCGATGCTTCGTGGATTAATTAATTGGGGAAAAGCATGCGCCCGAGAGAAAACTCAGGCTTTGAATGCCACTGTGCTCGGAGTTACGGTCTCGGAAGTAAATTGATCGTGACATTGTTTCATTACATAAACCGAGTTACGTCGCTCCGTAAATAAATACTTTACTAGAATTTAGGAAAACAGTAATTTAGCACACGAATTCCGGAAACCGGTACACATGTGCTCCGACACGGGCACAACTCTATTCACGCTCGGGCTAATTGATATGCGTTGCGATCGTAGATAAGACAATGCAAGGCAACGTCACAGTCGATCGTGCTCGGAATAGTCCAGGGGAACTGTTCTTTATCTTTTTGTTCGCCGGTCGATTATGTAACACATGCTGGGGAGGTTTGTGCCGAAAGGGCAAAGAGAGTTCGTAGACGCAAAAGATATTCTTTAATTCGATCTTATTGATGGGAGCTAACCTGGATTAGGAATAGGAACATTGTGGGAAGGTTGTGTCGAAGAGGACAAAGAAAATTCGTAGATTTTATTGTGCTAATTTGGATCGAACTGCAGCTAACTTGGTTTAATTCGGTTCGATCTTATTGCGCGATGGGAGCTAACTTGGATTAGGAACACGAATGAGCACGGCAGAATTTATAAATTGTGCCAAAAAAGACAAAGGACATTCGTAGATCTTATTGTGTCTCAGCTAATTTGGATTGGGAACACGAATAAACACGCCAGGATTGCTGCAGTCTCGATAGAGTGGTAGCAAGGATAGATCTTATTGCGCGATGGGAGCTAACTTGGATTAGGAACCCTAATGAGTAGAATTTATACATTGTGCCAGGAAGGACAAAGAACATTCGTAGATCTTGTTGTGTCTCAGCTAATTTGGATTGGGGACACGAATAAACATGCCAGGATAGCTGCCGTCTCGATAGAGTGGTAGCAAGGATGGTTTAGAACTTGGGCTAGCTTCGGATCGATCTTATTGCGTGATGGGAGCTAACTTGGATTAGGAACCCGAATGAGCGCGATAAAATTTATACATTGTGTTAGAAAAGACTAAGAAAATCTGCAGATCTTATTGTGTCTCAGCTAATTTCGATTGGGAAGTAGCAAAGGAGTGGTAGCAAAGATGGTTCAATAATAGGGCTGGCTTCGGATCGATCTTATTGCGCGATGAGAGCTAACTTGAATTTATACATTGTGCCGAAAAGAACAAAGAAAATTCGTAGATCTTATTGTGTCCCAGCTAATTTGGATTGGGGAGCAGCAAGGGAGTGGTAGCAAGGATGGTTCAATAACTAGGGCTGGCTTCGGATCGATCTTATTGCGCGATGGGAGTTAACTTAGATTAGGAACCCGAATGAGCGCGATAGAATTTATACATTGTGTTAGAAAGGACTAAGAAAATCTGCAAATCTTATTGTGGCCCGGCTAATTTGGATTGGGGAGTTGCAAGGGAGTGGTAGCAAGGATGGTTCAATAACTAGGGCTGGCTTCGGATCGATCTTATTGCGCGATGAGAGCTAACTTAGATTAGGAACCCGAATGAGCGCGGTAGAATTTATACATTGTGTTAGAAAGGACTAAGAAAATTTGTAGATTTTATTGTGTCCCAGTTAGTTTAGATTGGGAAGTAGCAAAGGAGTGGTAGCAAGGATGGTTCAATAATTTGGGCTAGCTTCGGATCGATCTTATTGCGTGATGGGAGCTAACTTGGATTAGGAACCCGAATTAGCGTAGAATTTATACATTGTGTTAGAAAGGACTAAGAAAATCTGCAGATCTTATTGTGCCTCAGCTAATTTCGATTGGGAAGTAGCAAAGGAGTGGTAGCAAGGATGGTTCAATAACTAGAGCTGGCTTCGGATCGATCTTATTGCGCGATGGGAGCTAACTTAAATTAGGAACCCGAATGAGCGCGATAGAATTTATACATTGTGTTAGAAAGGACTAAGAAAATTTGTAGATCTTATTGTGCCTCAGCCAGTTTGGATTGGGAACGCGAGCACGCCAGGATAGCTGCAGTCTCGATAGAGTAATGTACCACGGGTGGTTCAATAACTTGGACTGGCACTTTCGATTCTATGCAAAGCGAGTTGGAGAGAAATTGCCGTCTTCTATTTCTTAATCGTATTTCTGAGGCGCCAATACATACTCCGTGTCCGAATTTCTTTCTCGAGGGGCTGCCTCTACAGGCTGTAGGTACCCGCTGTGGATATGTCTCTCTCTCTCTAATCGGAACAGGCGTGTCTTGCGGGTTAATTTATATTTCACTTTCTACCGGTGAGCGAGCGTGTAATTCGTGCGACGCGGTGTGCCAGATCGTTGCACCGTGGTAACTTAGTCCCGGTTTCCAGATAGGCTCCGTTCCTTTTTCTTGCCGCGATGCTGGAATGCGCCGGCCTGTTCGACGGCGGAGGCACCTTCGCGTCACCTTTTCCCGATTACGGAAACTGCTTTTGCCGGTCGCGGACGCGGTGCGTCCCCCTCCACTCCGGAATTCCATCAACTTCAGGCCCAATTAAAAGCGTTCGCGTTTCCTTGGTTGCGAAACCCGCTGCCATCCCTTTTTCCACGGATTTTTAACCGCGCGTGGTCAAACTGGTCAAACCTAACGAGCTATCAGCCGGCTTCCGAGGACCGAGCCACGTCGACGTGTGACTTCCAAATTTTTTAAATAATAGCAAACTAGTCGGACACGGTTTCAATCATCTACCGCGCGATACGAGGAACTCAATCGATTCGTGGACTCAAGCTACAACTTTCCACTACGGCTACATACCTTCACAAAATAGGATTCTACCGTAGGGTATGTGCGTATGTAATTGTGCCGGTTCCGGAATCGAGTTTTACCGTATTGGGTAACAGTATGACCAAAATCAAGTGTTACCAGCTCTAGGTGTTATTCAATATTTGCACACCGTTTCAGTAACTGTTTGGTTACGCAATACCCCAATGCTAACGCCTGATCGAGAGAGATTTCACGTGTATACGTGCCCAGATAGCACTGAGACATCTCAAAGACATCTGTAAGACGCCTGCCGCAAGACATTCGGACGTCTGATAGACGTCTGAACGGCTCCTGAAAATCTCCTGAAAGTCTCCTGAATGTCTTGTGTTACAAAACGGTACGTCCTAGAGATGTCTTCGGACGTCTTTTAGACGTAGTTCAGGCGTCTTTTTAAACGACGTCTCCGAAAAGACGTCTTTAAAACGTCTTCTTGGGACGTAAGACGTTCAGACTTAAAAACGACGTAAAACAGACGTCTATGAGACGTCGGGTACTATCTGGGTGGTTTCTCCGGAAAGTATCCGACCTTGTGCTGTAGCGGGTGGAACTATACATACATATATGTATCATTCCTGGTTGATATCAATGGCGCCCCCTTCAAAGTGTTGTCCGTTAGAAGCCACAACTTTCTTCCAGCGATCTTCCCATTTACGGAAACACTTCTAAAAATCATCTTTTGGGATAGCGAACAGCTGCCTCGTCGTATTCTGTTTTATTGCTTCTACGTCCGCAAATCTTTGTCCTTTGAGAGGTTTTTTTTCATTTTGGGGAACAACCTGAAGCCACAAGGACCAGATCAGGACTGTACAGAGGATCACAAGTTTCTGGCAGAATTATTGATCCAATTCTTTTTTTACAGTTTCTATTGCTAGTGGCGCTTCCCATCTGCGTGGCACAATTCCGAATACAAGGAGCCAGCGATGGGAACTCAGCTGCCGAGAGCTTATCGGTGGACGCTGACGGCAAAGTCGAGTATAGTAGACACAGTGGTAACAAGAAGATATAGTCCACAATTATATGGTCGATAGCTCGATAGATAAGCTGTTTTACGCTATCAATTTTGCAGCACCATCGTCAGGAGGCTTCAGCATTCAGGGCGCCACCGATGGTAACTCGAATATCCAAGGCGCCAGCGATGGTCATTCGAATTACCAGCTTCAGGGAGCCACTTCTGCTGGCGCGGAGAGATACTTCCAATCAGCGGCAGCTCCTCCTCCTCCGGCCTTCAGCATCCAGGGAGCTTCGGAGGGACATAGTCGGATCCAGGGGTCCCATGATGGGTCCGGTTCCGTGAAATCCCTGCAATACGACGATCCCAGTGGTAAATGTCGATAGAATCTTTGTTCTATGTCAGAGGTCGGCAAGAAGTGCCCGTTTTATTACACGGTCCAACAAATTTCAACTTTTTTTTGATGTTTCGATACTCACTATGCGGTTCTTATAGAGTTTCTCGCGCTGATTCCGAATCTGCTCTTAATTTTTCCCATACACGCACAGTTTTCGAGAAATTTGAGTTTGAATAAAAGACATATTTTTCAACTTTAAACAAATATTGTGATATTGTAAAAGATATTGAATTGTTCTTTGCAGCAAAAGATTCTGTAGACTTTCCCGGATACAGTGATATCCGATATTAATACATTACGATTGTTTAAACATGTTTAAACTTTTGCTTCATTAAAGTCGCAGAGACACCACCTTTGCACCATTTTTTGAGGATATTTTTGAATTTATCTAAAAAAATAAGGGCCTAGCGGAAAATCGAACTATACCACGCGATAGAGCAGACTTTTATCTTGAGAAACCATCCTTTTAAGTTTGTTACTCCGACGTTTTTTTCGAACCAGAAAGCAAAATATCTTCGCCCGACAAATATCTCACCACTGGAACACATCCTTACTTTTTGAGATAAAAATAGAAAGATATTTTTGTATGGATCCTGCGTCATGTAATTGACATAGAAAACTTTTATTTTGCATAAAACTCGCGTGGCGCATTAGGGCGGAACCCGTATCAATGCGAATAGCGACGTGCAGCCTTCCATTCGACATTTGGGATTTACCAAGCAGTATATAAATTTTCCAAAAATTGATCTACCGAATTTATTTTTCGAATTTATTTCTCTCTATTAATTTTTGGGCCGTAGCCCCCGAAAATCAGCCGGAAAGAGAACTTCTTGCCAACCTGTGTATTAGCACTACCCAGATAGCACCCGACGTCTCATAGACGTCTGTTTTACATCGTTTTTCGGTCTGAACGTCTTACGTCCTCAAAAAGACGTCTTTAAGACATCTTAAAGACGTCTATTTGGTGACGTCGTTTTTACGTCTAAAATAAGACGTCTAAGAGAAGTCTAAGAGGCCTCTAGGAGGCGTCTAAGAGGCGTCTAAGAGACGTCCGAATGTCTGGCGGCAGGCGTCTTACAGCATAATTTTGTCGAAAAGGTTACCGAGTGAACTGGAGATCGTACGATCGAGCAGTGCGGCCACCGTCGCAACCGGAAGCCCAGTATACGGAAGTGCAGGCCAGCTTACCGCGGGCTCCTCAACGACAAAGAGCTCGAGCTCGCCCGCAACAACATGCACAACCGCAACCACAGCAGCGGCCGCAGGCACAATCGCACGAGCCTGTGTTGCCACCGGTGCAGCCGTACGAGAACGCCCCAGCCGAGATCAAAGAGATTCTTCGCTTCCAGAAGATGTTGCCTTACTTGAACATCATCCCCGAGCCGTTCAGGTAAACCTCAACGTTCAAACTCTTAGCAATGGAGGACGGAAGCTGATTTCCTAGAAAAATAACATTTCTAGATACGAGAACATCATAGCGGCGCAACAACAACAACAACCTCAGGCTCAATATCAAGCCGACGATCAGCCACGGTACATTCCGGAAGCAAGACGTCCTCCTTCTCGTGGAAAGGCACGTGTCCCGTCCAGGCAGAAGCGACAGGCGCAACAACGCCAGCCGTCACGCGAACAGCCTATTCAGTACTCCACTAATCTGCCTCCTCACATTCGAGAGATACTAAAATTCCAGCAGAAGACGCCATACATCAACGTAATTCCCGAACAATTTAGGTGAATTCTGCTTTGTTTCGTTAGCCCCTTGTTAATACCATCACGATACGCCAGTGTCTTCATCGAGTGAAATAGTGTCTTCTTTGGAGGGAGTCATCTCCGGTAACCATGACCTTGACTGGGATTGTCAAGAGCATTTTCTTGCTCGACTAGGGTGTCCAGCTGGTCCTACTTGGTTAGAACTAGACTGCGGATGTTTACGCAATTTTCAATTTCTGTAGGCAAATTTTAACACTTGGCACTCGACTGGTGACTCAGTGTCACCACTAAAAATTGCTGTATTATACTATATGTATAACCAGTATTATACCAATTTCATGTCCATAAAATTTTAAAAATCATTTCCGGGAATGAAAATATTCTAATATTCTATTTTCGAGTTAAAATTGCTCTGGGTGCAAAGGGGGTCAAGAAAGTGGAACCACGTAAAATCTAATTTTGAGTGGTAGCAATCTTCGTAGTTCTGGAATGGATAAAGATCGGTGCTGAATTCTGTGGAATTTTATATTCCAGCATTCTTCGAACATTTTTAGAACCCACAAATGCATAAAGGTCCGCCAGTCTAGCTGGAACACTCTGAATCCCTATTGCACCTATCAGACCAGCGTCGAACCTGTAACACGAGAAACAATGATTACAGGTTCAACCCGGATGCAGCAGTGAAGGACCAAATGGACGCGGTGCGTGCTCACTACCAGCAGCTGGCGAACACTCCTCCGGAACGATACGCGCCGAAATCCAGACAGAGAAGACAGGCGCAGTATGATCACCGGCAACAACAGCCTCAGCAACTGCCGGCAGAACCCAGACTGCAATACTCGACCAACCTGCCAAACTTCGTGAAGAATGTGTTGAACTACCAGGCTCAGATCCCTTACAACATCTTGCCAAATTTGATCGGTGTGACGCGCCCTGAGAAGCCGTACGTGCCTCAGCCTGTCCAGAGTCCAGCACCAGCGCCAGTCCCAGCGCCTCTTCCTGCTGCCCAGCCTCAGTATCACGGAAACGCCTACCAGGGCCAGCCACAGTATCAAGGTCAACCGGACGTCGCATACCAGGGCGCCCAGGCTGCGAATCCGTATCAAAATCAAATAGGCTCGTACCAAAACCAAGCTGGCGCCTATCAGGACCAAGGGAACACCTACCAAGGTCAGCCGAACATCTACAAAAATCAAGCAGACGCCTATCAGCCTCGGCAGGACGCGTACAGTCAAGTGTACCAGAGCGAGCTCAAGTATTCGCAACAAGGACAACCCGGCCAAGGTGGTGTACGCCCAGTCACCGAGCATCAATATTGAAACCGACGCGACGGTTCGCGCATTAATTGTTATGTATGTTCATCTAATCGCGTAGATCGGTAGTATAGCGAGGAGTAAATGATTGCGAGTACGTATTGCTGCGATACGAGTACACACAGTTTGGTAAGATGTACAGGTTGTCCCGAAAAATGTTGTACTTGACAGAGGCGATTCCTGAGGTCGTTTCAAGCAACTTTTTCCTTTGCGAAAATCTTCTCCGCGGCTTGGTTCAGGAGATATTAACGAAAAACGCGGACCAATCGCAGCGCGGCTACCCCCGCTCCCGTTGTGGGCCCTCCAGTAGGCCCTCCTGTAGGCGCGCTCTGATTGGTCGGTGTTTTTCGTCGATATCTCTGTAACGAAGCCACGGAGAAGATTTTCGTAAAGGAAAAAGTTATTTGAAATAACCTCAGGATTTTTTCAGTTCAAGGAGTACAACATTTTCGGATACATCGCGGCGAATACTATTTAATAGATAAGAATTCTCGATAATTTACTACATGTGATAGCTCGGTAATAACAATACTTAATCTGTAAGCTTTGAGTAAAAGTTCGCTTAGAATTTTCCCCCGGTAAATGTGATTTCTGTGTTACGATAATGTTTTTTATTAAGGTGTGGCTCGTTCGGAATTATTGGCATTGCATCGAAGATCGAGATGTACGCGATTCAATTAAATGTCGTTCGTTGAGTATTATCGACGCGTGTCGGTAGCGTTTGTTTCGTCCGTGTCTTATTAGAGTTTTCTAGACTTGTATGTATCAAAATATACACTGTTTAACAAGTTTTATATTTTCATTTTCAACGAATATTGCTCATTCAAGGGAAATGAACGTCGACGAACAGTCAGCGGAGGAGAGCAGCGGCGAACTGTCAATTTTGGGGCCTTGGACTAACACGTTTACCCAATTAACCCAATTCAACTCAAGTATCAAAAATTTTTGTGTAATTCATTTTTTCTTAAGGTTTTAAGATCAAGGGTTTACCGAATTAACCCACATTAATCCAAATCCCAAAAAAATCTTTGTGTAATTTATTTATCTTAAGTTTTCAATTTAGATTGTTTTTCTCGTTATTTTGTTGACCCTCTTGACTGAACGGGGCCCTGGGCTAACAATGTTTGGGGGCCTGCCCAATTAACCTACATTCAAATAGCAAACATTTTTGTACAATTTATTTTTTCTTAAGTTTTTTATTTAAATTGCTGTTATTGTAATTTTTTTTCACCGCGAACGGGGCCCCAGGCTAATACTGTACAGGGACCTACCCGATTAATCTACATTCCAATACCAAAAATTTTTGTACAATTTATTTTTCGTAAGTTTTTAATTCAAATTGTTATTATTTTGACCGCGAAGGTGGACCGTTGACTGAACGGGGCCCAAGCGCATAAGGCCCATGCCTACATCCGCCGCTGGAAACGAGGTAAGTATGTAGATTTCATACCGTTGCCTTTCTTCGAGTGAAATGCGAACGAGTTGGCAGATTATTAATAACTACTAAACGCGATTGATGCGATCATGCGAATAGCTTGAGTAGCGCGCGTGACCTCGGACCATTAAAGAAACTGCGCCCGGCCGCGCTTCGTTGCGCGTCATTCGTCCAATTACAGACACGGTCCACTTTTTCCCTAATAAGCTTTTCTCCCGAGTAACGACGAGTTAATCGTCGTGACGATTTAATAGTTCGGAAAGCTGGCTTAATTGTTCGAACGACCGTACCGTTAAAATATGTTATGTTATATAAAATATGACCGACATTGTAAGCCTATATTAATTAAAATTGATAGAATCACTTTTCGGTTAATTAAACGGTTGTGCAAAATTGCGGAGTCGATATACAATGTATATATACCCAGATAGCACCCGACGTCTCATAGACGTCTGTTTTACGTCGTTTTTAGATCTGAACATCTTACGTCCCAAAAAGACATCTATTTGCAGACGTCGTTTTTACGTCTATTTGGAGACGTCTTAAAGACGTCTATTTGGAGACGTCGCTTTTACGTCTGAAATAAGACGTCTTAATGACGTCTTTTCGGAGACATCGTTTTTACGTCTGAAATAAGACGTCTTTTCGGAGACGTCGTTTTTACGTCTAAAATGAGACGTCTTAAAGACGCCTAAACTACGACTAAAAGACGTCTGAAGACGTTTCTAGTTTTGTAACAAAAGACATTTAGGAAACTTTCGGGAGCCATATATATATATATATATATTTACTAACGAGATACGTGTATGTGTATGCACACGTGGTGGAGCGTTACTCGTAGAGTATAAACGGGTTCGATTAAAACGGTGCAGTTCGAGCAAAGTACTAGGTAATGCCATCTAGTTAGGAATACGGAAGTGACCGTACTCGCGTATGTGCTTCCTGAAACGATCGGCCGTACCGTTACGTGACTGGAAATACGTGTTTAGCCGCGTATACATAGGCATTGATTCGTGATTTATATTTATCGATATCGATTTTCGACACGATCCACTGGATTTTCCTTATCCAATTACTCGAGACCGTCCTTTCCTTCGCGACCGCTTACACTCGAATTTTCAATCTAGATTTTCAACTTCTTCTACTTATCAAATTTTTAACCATTATTCAAAATATTGTTTCCAACATTTTTACGATTTTTTAATCATCATTAATTTTTACTTACCTTTGCACACTCCAAGCTATTTTATTTTGAACTCGAAATTATTTTTTAACTTGGTTATTATACATACTCTATTTTATTTTTAACTAGAAAATGAAACATTTCTTGTGATTTAGAATATTTCGAAACCTATGATTTTTGAAATTTTATGTATATGAAATATTGGTATAAATACCTGAATGTTTAGTAATTGATTAGATACCGATATATGTATTTAATAATCCAAACAATATTTTGAATAATGCCACAGCAATTTTTAGTGGCGCTTCAGAGTCGCCATTGGAGGGTTAAGGGTTAAATGTGTCGGTATCGAATCGATTACTAAACATTTAGTATTGTACGAGGTATTATACTAATTTTTCGTGTCCACAAAATTTGAAGAATCACAGGGACCGGAAATTCTTTATTTTTACTTATTTTTACTGAAATTTTTGTGACGTTTTTATGATTAGAATGACACCAAACAAGATCGAATTCGGCCCGTATTGACTGGACCTAATAATGCGCATACGTACCGTCAATTCAACTATTAGATATAGTCCAAATTATATCGTGTTTGGTGTCATTTCAGAAAAATACCACGAATAAGTTGGCGAAAAAATGAAGACGTCTGAAGACGTCTCTAAGACGTACCGTTTTGTAACACAAGACATTCAGCAGACTTTCGGGAGCCGTTCAGACGCCTTTCAGACGTCCGAATGTCTTGCGGCAGGCGTCTTACAGCTTTGTAAGACGTCTACAGTCTTTGAGATGTCTCTGTGCTATCCGGGATTTATGACAAAAATTTAAATTAGCGGACATATCAGATATATTTAAGAACGTCAGTGTGTCAGTTCCAGCTTAATAAGATAATTAAAGGATGAAAGAAATTTTTATTTTTATTTCGCATAAAAGTTCTCGGTCCAATTATTATCTATTAATTTAATTCATCGTCACGGGCAGTGCTCTTAAATGGAAAAGTTAATTTTCACGTAACTCGAATCGGCCTCTGATATAATATCAGTGGCCGGGAAAAGCCGTTCTGGTTTTTGCACGGCGCTGCGTAACAACGACTTCGTTAGGAGAGTTCGTTGAACGGTTACTACTGCATCGAATAATTTAAATTAATTGTAGTCTGAAACGCCGAACGAAATTACGCTTGTTGGAACGTCCGCCGAATAACACATTTTGTAAACCCGTGGATATGTAGCGGGGGAAGGGTTTTGACCATAGTCCGTTGTGGCATAATATGAATTTCGTAATGCACCGCAAGAAGTAATATAAAACACGTGAACCGCGAACGTATAATTACGCCGTATAATTACAGTCCATGTGTCAAGAGCAATCCGTAAAAAACTGTCTTTTACATTTTACTTGCAACTTTCTCGCCCATATCTATAGATTATCATAAGCTGCACGATCGTGTCACGGAATATGAAATATAGCCAGTCTCATAATTAATCTTCAGTCTCGTATGAATTTTTCACAGTTATCGAAATATCTGTTCCATTTTTGTTAACCACATAGATTTTGCTAATCCCGCGTCGACGAGTGATAACTCCAACCTCCAAAAAATAATAAATGGCGCGAAACTTAAAATGACACCTCTCAATGGAAGACAAGAAATGTTATCGATTTTATTTTTTAATATTTGCTTATGTTGTGTTCAGATTTGTGAGGGCCTTCAATTTTCTTTATATTCAGAACACATAATTCCTCCATAAAATGTTCACACATATTATTGTTTCATGATAAATTATCCAGATAGCAACAGACGTCTCATAGACGTCTGTTTTACGTCGTTTTTAGGTCTGAACGCCTTTCGTTCCAAAAAGACGACTTTAAGACATCTTAAAGGAGACGTCGTTCTTACGTCTGAAATAAGACGTCTTAAAGACGCGTCTAAAAAGCGTCTGAAGACGTCTCTAAGACGTACCGTATTGTAACACAAGACATTTAGGAGACTTTCGGAAACCGTTCAGACGTCTTCCAGACGTCTGAATGTCTTAAGGCAGGCGTCTCACAGTCTTTGAGATGTCTCTGTGCTATCTGAGTAGGAATAATATATTATAATATTATAATAACAGTTTACAATACAATTACAATTACAATAACCTACAGTTATCCTATTACGATTCAGAATTAAAATCAATTTAAAATCAATTTGATTTCGACGACGATTAACAATTTTTTCCACGGAACGTTCCGAGAAATAAAAATGAAAATCTCGAATGTTAATAGTGTCAACAGGATTGAAACATTTCCGATAAGAGCCGACACCTAGGTGGTGTTGCCGAAACCCGTTGACCGATAATTGGTTA
Source organism: Lasioglossum marginatum (assembly GCA_028455795.1). Taxonomy (NCBI): domain Eukaryota; kingdom Metazoa; phylum Arthropoda; class Insecta; order Hymenoptera; family Halictidae; genus Lasioglossum; species Lasioglossum marginatum. The sequence goes on from CM052249.1 coordinate 6,218,583, forward strand.
GTCATGGTATCGAGTGGGATCGTCGCGGCCTCCGATTTTCTGGCACAACCAGCCGAAACACTTCCTGGGTAATAGAAATTGAAACATTGCATTCCGAGAATACAGGGCAAGTGCATTACGTGACGATCGAACGGGGTACCTGTACGATCGAAGGAAAAAAGATCAGTCGAAATCGACCAACCGTGAAAGTTAGTGGTTGGCCGGACCATTTACCCTACATACGCTCGTCCATATAGAAGTGCGTCGCGACGCGGCCGCCAGTTTCGTCCAGCTACCATCTAGAAATCACCTACACCTTCGCCATGCAGTTCCTCGTGAGTACTTACCGATCTATTGTTTTCTCTCACCCCTTTCTCGTCCTTCCAATTTTGAATCGCCCAGTAGGTAGACATTGTTAGACTAATTTTATACATTTACGACAAAAATGAGTCCACTGTTTCTTCTCGCCCCTTTCTCGTCCTTCCAATTTTGATTCGCGCAGTAGATCTGCCTAATAAAAAATAATAAAAATAATAGAAATAAAATAATGTCTACATTATTAGACTGATTTTATACATTTATGACAAAAATTTGTCGTCCTTCCAATTTTGACTCGCGCAGTAGGTTTGTCTAATAAAAAATAATAAAAATAATAGAAATAAAATAATGTCTACATTATTAGACTGATTTTATACATTTATGACAAAAATTTGTCGTCCTTCCAATTTTGATTCGCGCAGTAGGTAGACATTATTAGACTGATTTTATACATTTGTCACAAAAATGAGTGTAATTCGGAACAGTGAAAACATTAGAATTTAAAAATATTGTTTTACTATTTTCGATCTATAAAACATATATGTATATGTAAAACATATATGTATTAAGACAGAAAATTAATTTCTATTTCTATTTAAAATTTTTATTTTGCCTGGAGATTCGCTGTCTATTAGGCGTCACATGGTGTCAGGTCATCGGAAGGTCATACGGTGTTTCAAATGGAATCGATTGATTTTTATTTATCGCAAAAATTTTCAGCTTTCTTAATGGGATCTTTAAACATTTTTGGGTGAAGTTTAGCCGTGATTTTTAATTTTCGTAAGCTGTTTGCAATGTGAAATTTTATTTAAATAATCATTTTGAATAAAGTGGGTTTGTGCCAAGTGTGTTTTAAACCCACTTTATTCGAAATTTTTATTTCAATAAAATTTTTGCCCAACTCTGACTGTAGAGACCCAACAATTTTTAACACCTTTTTATAGAATTTTTGGAATATACTCGTCAAGAATTAAATTTAAAAAAAATGAAAAATTTTCGGTTCTCTAAAATGAAGTCGTCATTTCAGTAAATTTTTGTAAGCTGTTTTCACTATTATAAAATAAAGTGTGGATACTTGCAACGCCTGCACAGACAACAGAAGAAAAAGTTTAGGGTCAATAAAATAGCGACAGTGTCAGAATTATAATCATTGATTTTTTCTGTAAATTAAAATACCTCCTAAACTAATAATTTCTCGACATAAATAGGTATGTCAATTGAGTGCATCGATTGATGCAGAAAAAAATATACATTTCCATTTTAAAAATCAAAGTTGACCTTCAAAAGTCCTTGACGAATCCACCAACGAAAAACTAGTAACGTAGTGACCGGAATCAACGGAAATCAACTAGTTTTGGCCTATATTGTTACGCGGAAAATTTCTACCTCTTATCAGCTGTGTAAAACAAAATAAAAAAAATCAAAGTTGACCTCCAAAAGTCCTTGACGAATCCACCAACGAAAAACTAGTAACATAGTGACCGGAATCGACGGGAATTAACTAGTTTTGGTCTACACCGTTACACGGAAAATTTCTACCTCTTATCAGTAGTGTAAAATAAAATTAAAAAAATCGAAGTTGACCTTCAAAAGTCCTTGACGAATCCACCAACGAAAAACTAGTAACATAGTGACCGGAATCGACGGCAATCAACTAGTTTTGGCCTACATCGTTACGTGGAAAATTTCTATCTCTTATCAGCAGTGTAAAATCGCTCTGGCATTTGAAAGGTGGTCGGGTGCTTTCATCCGTTCGCTTCGTGGAAACTAGACGCATGCGAATGCACGCACGTTCACAGTAAGAGATCGCTAATTTACAAACGTTGTCCGACTTTCTCGATCCGAGTCGATTTTAACAGCGTTTAAAAATGTCCGGGAGCCCAACGCGCGTTCATTCGTGACACACAATTCTACATAAACGATACACGAATCGCGCCGTCGAGGAAAGGTGAAATGAGAATAAAGTGGGTCGCGTTGCATCGGTTGAATGTAGGGAAATGGAATACATTGAAATGTTGCCGGATCTCCGAGATGCTCCCCCACTATTTTATAATACTTTTTATTAATAAACTCTGTTAATCAACCGTTTTTAATTCTAGGTCTTAATATTGGCTGTGTTACCTGTTTTCGCGGCTGGCGGACCCTTAGGAGAAGATCTACGACACGCAAGTCTTGGTAAAGTGCATTTTATATTAAATATTTAAATAAAATAAAATTTTTAATATACCACGTTTTTAAGATGGACCAAAAAGTATAAAATAACTTTTCCTAGCCCCATACAGATTCCTAACCCCCCAAAAATAGGTTTTGAAAATATCTCGGGAACAAATAAGTTTTTTGCCGTGGTACCCTAATAATTTTTTACGTAGAATGAACAGAGGAATCGAATAATGCAACAAAAGATATGCATTTCTATTTAAAGAGATGATGCAATTGTTAATTGCACATGCACAGCTGCACCTAAAAATAATCTAAGAGCCTACGAATGTAGCGCTCTTCGAACCATTTATCTTTCTCTTCTGATATTTTTCCGTAAATGCATTAATAACGGAGTTATGGCCTGAAACAATTTGCGTGAGACACCCAGTAATTTCTAATGTTCTGTAACAGTAAATAACATACTGTGATATATCTTTGAATTCGTCTCGGAAAATGCTATGGTGTTATGACAAAAAAGATATATGGTTCCATTTAAAAAACTTACTTTGTCTTTGAAATCCCCCCTCCCCACCGTCATAGTCCCGAAAAAATGATACCATATGATTGTTCCCTTCATACCGAACGATTTTTGTAAATAAATTTTTTCTGTAGCTTCAGTGCGTCACGAGATATTTCCGTTCAAAGATAAACGGAACACCCTGTATATTTACATTTAGTTATAAGCATTTACATTTTTCTTTCTCCGATGTCGAGTCACACTCGACAAAGGAGTGCAGAGAGTTAATTTATTTACTTGTCTCCCGATCAAGCCGGTTAATCGAGAGGTCCTACTGTAAAAGTTTTTCGTAGCTTGAAAATTTGCTTGAAAATTTCGTAATTTGTAGATCACCTTCGCGAGAAGAGGCAGCACCAGAACTACGCCCCGGTGAATCAGGGCACGGGTTACATCCAGCAACTGCTGCAAGCTCAACAAGCGCGTCCTCCCCTGGTCAACATCCCGCCTCAGCCAATCCCGAAGTTGGGACCGTCTCAGCCAATTAAGCCGCAGTATGTAAATCAGGCGCAGGTCTCCCAGTACCGACCGCAAGTCACGCACGGGAATGCGGGCCAGCAGCCGAACTACAAGAAACCGATCATCCCCCAGCAGCCACAATACCGCCCCCCCCAACCCATTAATTATCCCCAGCAACCCATAAGACCTAACTACAATGCCCCGCAACAACCGCAGTACTCCTCCAAGTTGCCGCCCCACGTGCAACAAGTGTTGCAGTTCCAGAAAAACTTGTCCAATTAATTTCGATTTTTTTATAGCGGAACGTAGATTTTTCCATTTTCCCCATGGTCATGATATTTCATACAGAACCGCGTTCGATTCGAACGAGCAATATCGGTAGCAGCGAAATTCATTCACCTGTACAGGATCTTCCATTAAGAGGTGTTACTTTAAATGACTAAGAACACTGTAGTTTTACAATTAACAATTTTTTACAATTTTTTACAACTCCAATCTTCACAAATAGAAAATTAAATAATACACCTCTTAATGGAAGACCCTTCTGCTTTAGAAATTTATTATATAGCTGGGATACCGTATAGGTGTATATCGAATAATTTAAGGGTGTTATTTATAGTATTATTTATTAGCCGATAGTTGATTGTAGACGTGTACCCTTGTATGTCGATATTATTGTATTTTATTAAATACTTTGCGAGTATAAACGTCCAACCATGTCAAATGCTTTTCAACAGATCGGGCCGGGCCGGATCGGGCTTTACCCAAAAGTATTTCGTCTTTTCTGTAAGTTCCAAATTTTCGAGACCCGAAACACGTATTTCCGAATTCCGACCCGTCTGATCGCGAAAAAATTCCCGGCTCGACCCGGCCCGACCTAGACCGACATATTCGGGATCTTGCACAGCTCTAGAAAAAATGAAAACAATTTACGGACACGGCCAGCGATAACTGCACAGATAGCGGATCGACCCATCCGCCACGAAGGGGTTCGGGGCAGCCCGGTATTACGTCAAATTACGTCGTTAAACGCGGCGTGGCGCATTAAGTGCATTGAATTCGTCACTCGAGAAATCAAGGTATCATCGCACCGATGAATCCGCACAAGGGGCGTTTCTACCGTTCCTCGTTTCCCGTGTGGATGGTACGGGGTAGTGATCGGGACCCCCTTCCATTGTCGCCCACCCTGCGAACGACAATCCACGCGTTGCAGTCTCCAGTCTCCAGTTTAGGGCTGTTCTCCGGCCCTAAACTGTGCTCGTACCGCAGTCACACCACCCTGTGCCCCCGAGTTTTACCTCTGTGCCTGCCCTGAATACATCCCCCTTGTCCCGGATGGACTCACCGACAAACAGGGAAGAGGATTAGCGAGTCCATTAAAGTCGCGGACTCTATTATCCAGAGGACACGGCCATGGTGACATCAACCGCTTGTCACTGGCGTAGACACTCCGCTCTAGCCCCTCTCCCTGCAAAAATAACTGTTTATCGATGCTTAACAAGCATCAAGAATTTTTCATCCCGTAATTTAACATTTCTTCCGACCTAGAATAATTCCATTCTATATGATTTTTTCATTTTATGAATACGAAATTGATATGCTAAATTAGATCCCAATATATTTAATAATGTAAACTTTTTTTTTTAATAATGGTACAACAACTTTTAGTGATGACTCAGAGTCACTGAGTGCTAAGGGTTAAAATCCGATTGCTCCTTTTGCCACGCAACTAGGATTACGAGCCACAAATGACGAAGGCGCTAAATAGCTAAGAGAGGACATGGTCTAGCAACGAAACTGGTCGACGTAATTGCGCGGCGATGTAGATAATATACCAACAACTTTTAGAGTTGACTCAGAGTCACCACTCGAGTGCTAAAAGTTAAGATCCAATTGCTCCTTTTGCCACGCAACTAGGATTACGAGCCACAAATGACAAAGGTGCTAAATAGCTAAGAGAGGACATGGTCTAGCAGACATGGTCTAACTAATTACTGATCGACGTAATTACACGGCCATGTCGATAATATAGCGACACTTGAAATGACTAGGTGAACATAGTGCAGGCTATTAAACGGATGGATATAAATTTATCCGCATGGTCCACGTCGCACAACCTACATCATGGTCCAACCGTTAGACTCTATCAAAGTGGGTACGCGCAACGAGTGAAATCGACATGCTCCTTGAGTACAAAAGTAGAGCATTACGTAAGCCTAATTCAGAGCAACTACCTTCGAATCACTTTTCCGGAATGGTCGCTGGACAGTGCGTTTGTACAATTGAACTTCGATTGAGAGCGGATACTCGCTGCAGGGTATGCTTAGAGTATGCTTAGGGTATAGGACGGAGATTCGCAGACGCGACTTTCGCCGCACTGCAATTCTTTTTGAAAAATCGACGCCACTGGCTGGGTGGTGGGGCTATAGGCGAAGGGCGAGGGGAGAGGGGTCACGGAGGCAAATTACAAAGGGAGGATTACCGGCAGCTGGGCTACCAGGCAACCATCTCTTTTCTGGGTCTCGCTCGCGAGCCATCCACGTCGCTCGAGAGCCCTTTGTCCTTCGACGCATTTGTAACATAATTATCGGAGTTATAGCAAGCCAAAACCCAATCCGCATCTGAAGGGGCCGCATGTGACGCCCGGTTATGAATTGATACCGCGTGCAAACTGTGGCCCGCCTGCAACAACCGTCACCCATCAACCGATCCGTTTGCAAAATTAAGACACCTACTCAAAATTTCGATAGCGTGGATGAAAATATGTCAAGAATTTTCTCTACTATTTGGTAGAGGTGTGCGGAAACCCAACCTGGGAACGAGTCGGAAACACAGATCGGGCCGCGTCGGGCCTGGCGATTATTCGAAAGTATTTCGGGTCTTGAAACTGTCGGGAGCCCAAACAACATTTGGGTGGGCATTCAGGTTTGTTAACACTAACCGTACCGGCTACAAAATGCGTCGGACATACATTGATTTATAAAAATTACAAGACTGAACTTATTTAGATTTTGTTCACAATTTTTATAATAATACGTGATTAAATAAAGAAATTTATTGAATAATTTCTGATGGGGAAGCATCTTCATAATTTCAATAATCAAAAAATAGAAAATGTGAAAACAATCATTTGACTGGTCTTGGTAGGGTTAATGTTAAAGATGACTATGGCTTCAATTTCGTAACCACGTGACCTGCTGCAATCTCTGTCATGTGTTTGCAACGTTCGCAACGTTAGAAGGATACGCACGGATATAAATTCGAGTGGCTCGTCCATCGGGCGGAAACGCTAGAAAGAAATGATTCCCTCGTAATACATCCCCTGATATTACTCGGGAGAGAAACAAGTTCCCGAAGGATCGACGTCCGGATTGAGTCCACGGAGCCCTACCGGACTCGGCGGGACAATATTGTTGTTCGATTTTTCCGTTGAGGAGCCGAGTCGATAACTTTCATAACAAGATATGGAGCGAGCGTGTGAAACGGGCTGCGGTTCGCCAGAGTGTTCCGATAATTGTGCTTAATCCTTAGGGTGGCGGCACGCGGCCAGCAATCGTTGACAAATCCTAGTTAACCCTCTCTCGCTCCAATCTTTCCTGTGTACGGGTGTTACAGGGTGATTGTACACCTTAGGATTGGCGTGGAGATGTTGGAAAAAGTATTTTGCAGAAATGACCTTGATCGATTTTCTCAAGGTCAAACTTTTTTAACTATTGTATCGTGTTCTGCTGATCGAGGGGGACAACTTTTCGTAGGAGTCATGGATCGGAAATGACCCGTTCTCTTGAAAATCGATGTTGAAGTTCGAATATCACCAAAACGTACTTGATTCAGAATTTCATTACAACATAAGAGCATAAGGAACACATACTGAAACAGAATATTTTTTCGACGTATCCATGCTCGAATCGGTTGCATACCTGTTCTGTTCCCGGACCTGTCAGCGGTTCCGCATTGGGATGACGCGAAGCTCGCAGGGTGTTTACTTTCGCAGCGTTATATTTCTATCGTTCGGTACAAAGAGAAGACGCGCGCAAAGAGAAAAGAAGAGCACACTAGGAATACAGGGGGGAAGCCGTGGAAGCTAGACAATGTCGAATTCGATGATGTTCCGACCCTTTTTCCGGGCGCCGTGATACCATTGTGAAAAGAAGCTAGACCGGAAAAATCCAGCATGGCCGACGGAAGACCGGGGACCAATCGTTGTGTGTCCCGCGACAGCTGCGCATCCCTAGGCGATCAAGATTTCGGCTGGTATCCCTTCTCCGCCTCCGAGACGCCCTAGCTTTCTGATTTTTGCCTTACGAAGTCAGCCATTGTGAAGAGACCCGGTTCCCTTGAACATCGGCCGTGGAGAGTAGTCTTCGTGTGGTCTTAAGCCGACATGCGGGACGTTGCGTTGTGTTGCTGCGATTGTCTGCCGCTGCACACGAGCTTTTTGTTGTCCTGATCCTGCCTTTAAAACGCGGCCACGTTGTCTTGGGACGTTGTTGCAGGCTAGGTGCTGCGTAGCTTACTCTGGACGAAAAAGATGGATCGATAAGATCCTCGTTCAATGGCGGACGCACTGATAAAACGAATTTCTAGCCGGGATCAGGTCGAAGACAATTCGTATCGTTCGGTTTCCTGTCGTTCGGAGATTGTTCTCCGCAACAAAGGGATTCGATACGTTTAAGTAGCCAGTGGGTCAGTACATCTGCCACGCCTGCTCCTCAGTCTCTCCAGGTTCGTCCTGCCAATTTGAACAATTAAAGTCAATAATATCGGGAAACAGATTACAAGCAGGGTGATGATCCTCGGCTCTGTGAAGGGCCACTGTCCTTTTCTTCGGTAGCCTCCGGTAGTCCGGCGTGATCTGCCTTACTCTCAGGCTCTCTTAAGCCAGCAACGAGGTAAGACCGCAAAATCTATAATGATCGACACCTGTGACCGAGTTATTCTTGGCCGAGGATGCTTCTTCTCGGATAATGCCGAAAAGGGGCGTACTTAGATGGTTTAAGCAACAACAGCGTCAGGTGGAGCGACGACCGACCTCCTGCGGTACCCTCTTAATGCACTTTCACGAGGTTAGCGTGTTCCGTGTTTCGTGGTCGTCTTCGCGCACGTCCACTGACACCGGAATAGTTAACGCGAAACCTGTTAACCGATTAAACGGGTTCGCTAAGTCGACCGGCACGCTGTCCCCGATAATTAACAAGAAATTACCGGTAGGTCGGTGAGCCGTTGTATTAACGTAATGACATTTCCGGTCGTGCTTAACCAGGCTTCAGATTAAACTAAGACGATTCCCGAGGATCATCTTTTTCGGGGTACGGCGTGCCCATTAATGTAATTCGACGCGTATGCTTGTAGGCGATCATTATAATCGAACCATTGTATAATCCATTAGAGCGCTGTTTGTTTTGAAAACAGCCTTCGCGGATCATCCAATTGGTTTATCATATTTTCATTGTTCCTGACCTTGAACGACCTTACGATTTACGTTAGAGCGCCGTTTGTTTTGAGAACTATCTTCGAGCTTACCTAACTGGTTTATCGCATGTTTATAGTTCCCGACCTTGAAGTACCTTGAGATTTAGAACGTCCCATTAGAGCGCTGTTTGTTTTTAAAACTGGCTCCACGGATCATTCAATTGGTTTATCGAATTTTTATTGTTCCGGACCTTGAACGACCTTATGATTAGACCCATTAGAGCGCCGTTTGTTTTCAGAACTATCTTTGTGGTTACCTAACTGGTTTATCGAATGTTTATAGTTCCCGACCTTGAACTACCTTGAGATTTAGAACGTCCCATTAGAGCGCCGTGTGTTTTGATAACTGCCTCCACGGATGATCTAATTGGTTTATCGAATTTTCATTGTTCCTGACCTTGAACGACCTTGAGATTTAGAACGTCCCATTAGAGCGCTGTTTGTTTTGAAAACTGCCTCCACCGATCGTCCAATTGGTTTATCGAATTTTCACAGTTTTCGACCTTGGACGACTATTAAGATTTATAACGTCAGCATAAGATTACAGAAGCAACGCGACGCGACAAGAGGGACGCGGCACGTGACGGCGAGAGGAGCGCGATCTCGAGAATAATGGAACGAAATCACTCGACAGCGGATACCCTATTTTTCGATCGGTGACATTTCACTCGGGCAACGGGTAAGAGTAGTCAAGACGGGACACGATCCGGCGTCCGATATAATTTATTCGGACAATAAGCGTGCGCCCCTTCACCCTGGTTTTCTGCCTTGTGGCTCCAGCGCCCTGTGCCGTGCCCGGCCCTACCCAGGCGTTCACGGCATCAGTGTCATGGCGGTGATGAGCCCCTCAATGACAACGACCAACATAATCTGTTCCCATCGGCAAGTAGACATAATGGACGCGTCGACGGGGGCTAACAATGGGACGGCATTTTACAGGAGAGCACCGCTGGATCTCGAAAAACCCCCCCGCGCCACGACCAGTGGAAAAAGTAGAACGACACTGAAAGGAGAAAAGGGAGCGAACGCGAGCACTCTATTATGACGGACAAAATTGCTGTCTAAGCTGCGATCTTTTGGTTTACCGTTGGTGCTAATTCCACTTTTTCCCTCCCCTCCTATTCCCGTTCGCATAATCCATGCAAATCTTTGCCCGAAGCGTTCCCATTAGACCTATTACAGCTTCCGCGAAGGAATAGCGTAGCTGTAATTTCAACGACCTTCATCTCCATCGATCGAGGAGTGCTCGAACGCGTGGAAATTTAAAGAATGTCGCTGCGAGGAGGAATTAGAAAAAGCACGTTAGCCAGGTAAATGGAGGACATTGCGAAGGGTAGGAGGCGCCCACCTGGCATCCCCGAGCGGAAAAGTGGCTGCGACGTTCGCTGCGATTCTCTCGGAAACGGTCGTGAAACGTACGTGCAGGCCGACCTCGGCATTACTTTATTAAATTCCTGACACGAGGCGGACGGGAGCACGTGCAAATATTCATTCACGGCGAAAAACTAGGGTGTCTCACGGCTCCGAGACGAGGCGCGCTTCGACGCTACATTCAAGGCGTGCCGACGCGTGTGATTTAGCCGCGTTGCGCTCCCTGTCAATTTTAATACACCCCTTGCCTCCGCCGTTTTCTTGCCCGGAGAAAGTTGAAATACCGCGGAACCGGAATTTTAACCCTCTATTGCATGAATTTTTACGACTAGTTGAAAAAAATATATTGTATGGCTGTTAGTCTACTTAAAAATGAGTGTGGTCGTGAAATAAGTAATAAAACTTTATTAGAAAATGTTATTTATTGCATTTTATGACTGTATGGCAACTTTATACATACGCGGTTTTATTGATAAGCGCAATGGTCCCACTTGGAACCAACTTGCTCAGAGTCTTCAGTATTGTCTACTTAATTTATTGTAGAACATTTGAAATTTAAGTCCCCAATTGGGGACGGAATGCAATAGAGCAGGGGTTCTTAAATTTATGTAATCCGAGGGCCCCCTCTTGAACAACATTTTTTTTCGCGGACTCCATCCCAACCCTAGTCAAAATTAAATTTTTCCTAATTATTGTTTAGTTATGTTAATAACTAGTTAAGTAACAACAAATACAAAAAGTCTTGACCATGTAGGATTTTTATTAAATGAATTATTTAAATAAAAGCGACAAGTTAGGGGATGTAAAGTTAATGTCGAAATTGTTTCGCGAACCCCCGGCGGTCCGCGGACCACAGTTTAAGAACCTATGCAATAGAGGATTAATCGTCCTCGAGGGAGGAGGTTCTGTCGACGAAAATCCAAAATGACGGAGGACCCCGCTCGAGAGAACCGACGAGTCTCGACGGAGTCATTTCCCGTTCAGAGAGAAAATGAATTTTTACTAGCCGGGGACACTGGCGGAAACAATGGAGAGAAGTTGAAGTGCCGGGTCTATTCTTTGGTCAGTGGTCCCTCCTTCCCCCAGGGCGATACCGCGATGTAACAAATCTCCCTTTGCGCAAAGAAGTTACCAAAATCTAGATCGGTGAAGTGCAGCGGTGTAGATCCCGGTGCAGCAGGCCGGCCCTCTGGTTGCTCCGCTAATTGACTACAATGCCGGTCGCGTATGGAGCGCATTTTCTGTTTTGTTACCTCAAAACAAAGCCGACAATGCGGCTGATCCGTGAGTGGCCACTCGACCACCGTCGCACCCTTTCCTCTCCGTCCCCTTCCCGGCCGTTCCCGTCGCTCCTTGTCACTCCCGCCCGGCGATTTTTCCCGTCGCGTCGAAGCCTTCGACGGGACCTGGAGGACGACAAGTCGCTCGAGGATCGAGCCACGAAATCGAGATTGTAACATATAGTCGAGTGCCCTTTGTTAACCCACCGACGGAGAGCGCAATTACATCCTCGCCCCCATTGTGCCTCGACAGCTTTTTGTTACTGTTTCGTCCGGTTACCTTGTTCCGAGCGACAGCCTAAGGGGGTCCGAGAAGCAGAGAGCAAGAGCGAGAGAGAGGGAGAGGGAGAGGGAACGACGCCTCACGCGTTGTGTGTGGACTTTAGAACTTCGCAAAGACTGGCCGCAGTTTTCCCGAAGAATAATTATGCAGGCTATGGGAATCCCATGCAAGCACCGAGAACTATAACCAAGATTAACAAAAATTACAAGATCGAACTGTCCATAGAATAAACCAGCATGCATCTAATTCATAGTCTAATTATGCATGATTTGGGAATCCCATGAACTGAGAACTATAACCAATGTTAAAACAATTACTAGACCCAACTATCCATAGAATAAATCATAGTCTAATTATGCATGATTTGGGAGTCCCATGAACTGAAAACTATAACCAATGTTAAAGAAATTACAAGACCGAATTGTCCGTAGAAGAAACGAGCATGGAGTTAATTCATAGTTTCTGTGAAGATATCTGTAGATAGGATTATCTGTAAATCGATAATGTGTACAGTGTACAGGCATGAGTGGACGCGTGAGGGCGAACTGTGATGTAAACACGCGCCTACCTTTGTATAAAGCTATACAAGTGATGTCCAGTGAGCTTACAGTATATGAAATTCTAAAACATCGAGCATACAGATATGTATGTATACTGTATACATATGAAAGCCTAACCAGTGAGCTTACAGATATATGAAATTCTAAAACAGCGAGCACACAGATATGTATATATACATATGAAATCCTAACCAATGAGCATACAGATATATGTATGTATGTTCTCTGTGTATGTATAAAATCCTAAACCAGTGAAACTCTTATGAAGTTACGAGCCCACTTTCCTGGTGAAAAATAAAAAGAATATAAAAGGCAATTAAAAACCAGTGAACTTCAAGATTATGTCTAAGCAGTGACACTGAACGAAGGGTTTGAGAATGTTCGAACGTGAACACGAGAGAACAATGGCTGCCCATAACCTAATAACAGTTTTTTTAGGATTTTATATAGTCTATGCACACTGTTTATTGCACAGCTTTATTATAATAGGTAGGCACGCGTTGACATCACAGGATGTTCCAGACTCGCGCGCGTACATGTGTGTCGATGTCAGATAGTAACATTACCGATTTAACCTAGGCCAGAAAATGTCATATCAGTTTCGTTGTGAGTCTACGATTAGTGCGTCCGTTCGATTAGTGGCGAACAAAGGCGTGCTCATCGAGTATCGCAGAATCAATTTTCCAGCCCCCGTGTGCAGCAGGCAACGACCCCCGGCAATTAAATCGGAACGAGAAAGCGGTAAGACAAGAAAAGGGGATAGCGTAACAGCGAGTAGAAACAAAGGAGTACGAGGCCGTGGAGACGAATGGCATTGTTGCCGCGATTGTTTCGCGAAATGACCCGAGTGTTACGAATCCCATTGGCCGTGCTCGTGGCAAGGTGCTGATGTGCTCGACCGGTGGGAACCACTTGTCGACTACTCGGACGAGCCACGCATGCTTGCCTGGCGCAATTACGCCGTCATATCGTTGCGACTGACTAGAATGCCGACTGGGGAGGTCCCTTTTAGCTCGAGCGTAGGAATTCATCCTCCTCTACGGGGACGAAATTGCTTACCGGTGACGTCCCAATCGTCCCGAGTGCGGGCCGCACGGTGGCCCGAATGCAAAAGAGTGCCGAGTGCCGGGTCTCGAGCTGTCGTCACTGTTGCCCGTTGTTTTCGTTGTGATCGCCACCGCTGCCCGCCGAGCCCCGTTGTAATTTCTATTCGAGCGAGAGCCCGGGTCTCACCATCGAGATCGGGGGATTATTATTCGCTCGGCCGGAAACGTTACAGTATTACATGCTGAAAAGCGCGCTGCCTCCTCGAACAGGAGCACCACTCCTCGAGAGTGGTCGCTGCGGACACTGCACCCAGGAAATTGTAACATACGGTGCTCCCTCGAGGGTTTCATTAAATCGAGATGTTAATTGTCAGCCGCACGATGGGCTTTGATTCCGACCACTCCCATTTTTTCGCTGATCTTTCCACCATTGTCTCCACGCGTTACGATACTCTTTGGGCATTTCCTAGCATCGAAAAAGAACCCAACGAAATTCTGCGAAACGTCCATTCGGGATGGCTGGCTCCCTCACGTGGACCGTTCAACGATACTTTTGGGCGGACTGTTTACCTGAGCAATTTGTCAGCGTACAATGTTCGAATCCGAAATCCTCGAGCCCTGATCCCCTGGGGCTTCAGCGGTCATCTTTTATCCGTGCTTTGCGGCGAGACGAATGGACGTGCCTCGCCTCCGCAGCCTCCAATGTCTCCATGTTTGACATTTTCGAATAGCCGGCTTTTGGGTAAATCATTTCCCATATTTCGATAATAGCTCGTTGACTATTTAGGACGTATGAAGGTCAATGTATTTTTACTCGGTTGGACTTAGGATACAAATAGTAGGCGATTCCGTTAAAAATAATGAAGGTCACCTTGAAATAGTTCACCGTTTAATAGTTGTTCGGGGTAATCACGGTACCCATAATGTATAATGTGCTCCGATGTCCTCCGCTTTGTGACAAGAAAACGTTCCAACGAATTTTACTCCATTGTGCTTCGAGTGTCCGGGAGACTAAACTGGCACCTATCGATGTAAACAATTTTTCAACGGAGAAAGGCTACGACTGTTAAGTGGCAACATTTCAGGGCTCGGTCATGCGAAAGGAGAGTCACTTGAGCGCGCTAGGTGTTGGCACCGACACATTTTCCATCCCGCATCGCTCTTTCATTTGTCCCATCGCGACGGAAGTGTTTGCGTGAGAACGTTTCTCATGCTTCGCGAGCGCGCATTATACATAGTGATGGGCATTCAATACTCTGTCTTGCAAAGTTTTCGAACAAATCAATCACCGCAAAGTTCCGAATCATTTGAACCTCTCATATCCCTTAAATAAATGATTTTTTCACATATATAAGTAGGTTCACTTTCTTATCAAAAATAAATTAAACATATCTTCTTGTTCTGACGTAAATGATCGTCGCACTGAATCTCTCATGTCTAGTAAAAAAAATAATTTTCTTACGTAAATAGGTAACACTTTCTCGTGAAGAATATCAGGATGCATTAAATGATTAAATAAAAAATATACGTTTCCATTAAGAAAAAAGTGAATCACATTCGTATTCAAAAATTAACGTCAGAATGTGCCGCTCTTGAGACCATTCAACGGTGACCCACCCCGTAGAACACAATTATTCGGTTTGTTGAACGAATATTATAACTTAGTTTTTTACAGACGCAAAAATTTCTCTTGAAAATGATCCACATTGGGATTGAAACGTTGAGAACAATTTAAATTGCAAAATTGCTTTGTGAGTAACATTTGATCGAACCTGTAGCGCTGATATCATTAAATTGTTTATTTGTACTATCTATGACCGATATAATTGAAAATTTACAATTATTCTAGATCGGAAGAAATGTTTAAATTTCGAGTTAACACTAAACCTACTGAGCCTTAAAAGTAGCTGGTACATTTTGCCTTATAAAAATGACAAGATTGATTTTATTTAGACTTTGTGCTGCCTCTATTGTAATACGTGCTCTACTAAAGATATCTACATACACAACCATTCCTGATGAAATCATTTTTATTATTTCAATAATTGTAAAATAAAAAATCTGGAACAGGTCATTTTGACCGGTGGTGGTAGGTAGTGATGGGCATACAATACTCTGTCTTGCAAGCTTTCGAAATCAATCATCACAGAATTTCGAATCAATTCGATATTTATTCGAAATCAGAAATTCTTGAAACTCTTGAAAGTCTTGAAGTCTTGACAATTTTAAAAGCCTTGATAATCTTAATAATTGTTATACATTTTATAATATTGGTACGTTCATACTGTTGTTCATCCCAATGCTGACATGACGTAATCATTATTTCGTTATCGATGTATCATTTTAATTCTTACAAACCTTTCAAAGTTTTAAGGCTCTCAAGATTTTCAAGACAATGAAGACTTTCAAGACGTCCAAGAGTTTCATGATGACCTTGGCAACAAATTTCAAGAGGGTGTATCACATCGACAAATTCGAAAGTCTTGAAAATCTTGAAAATTTAGAGTCCTGATCAAAACTTTCAAGAGTTTCGAGAATTTCTGACTTCGAGTAAATATCGAATTGAATCGAAATCTTGTAGTGATTGATTTGTTTGAAAACTTAGATAATGCCCATCACTAGTAGCCCCCACCATGTTCGAACAGTTCCGAAATTTTTCGACTAAATAAATTCAATTACACCGGGCAAAGTCTGAATAAATAAATATCTTTGTACGCGAAGTTCTATCTCGTGGATCATTGATCCTAGATCATCGGTTGAAATAACACAGCGTATTGGTCCGGGGTACATGACATATTCGCTGACAAAGAGCTCGATGCAGACTTTGCCAACCGACTTCCATTCGATGTTTCCCCGATGCTTTCTCACCGGTCAATCAAGATGATTATTTACCCGTCTTAGTGATTACACCTTGGTCTGCTGCGGCCGGGAAACCTCTAAATAAACTGACAGCCCCGAAGAATTCCGACACGGGCAGCCTTTATACTGCGATTACCACTCAAATCACCGTGAAATTCCCGTGAAACGCGTTTCATTGTGCCGCGAAACTGCAGGTAAAATTTAGATGTTCTTGTTACCCGAGAAACTTTCCTCTTCCCGTCGGGCCGTGCCGGACTGAAACGGCCCGAAACCTACTCCGTGAATGGGCTTCGGTTTAGTCGTTTCTTTCTTTTTTGGACCGAGATCCACCGGGATAATTTCCTGTTAGAATTTTTAAGAAAGATATTTAACACGTTGACTGATATATGAGTGACGTAATTTTTTTCCATCTTTAAAAATTAATTATGACGCTAAAATTTGAAGCAACTTTTTCCTTTGCGAAATTATTCTCCGAGGCTTCGTTGCCGAGTTATTAACGAAAATCACAAGGCCAATCAGAGCGCGACTACTAACGGCGCGCGTGAGCCTGGCGCTGGCATTGGCCGAGCCGGACTCCGTCAGCTGACAGCCGTGCTGTGATTGGTCCGTGTTTTTCGCTGATAATTTCTTAACTAAGCCGCGGAGAAAAATTTCGCAAAGGAAAAAGTTGCTTGAAATCACCTCCACCACCATTTTATCGTTTCAAAAGTTAGTTTTGGAGGACTTTGGTTTTACGAAATTTTGTTGTATACAGTCGAAAAGGATAAGGTAATGATTGTCGAATTCGCATTTTCATTTACGATCCGTAACATTTTATTTACATACTTTTGAAGTTTTTTATATACAATCGGACACGTGTTGTCGTCACGATAATATCATTATAGTGAAACTAAACATCGTAGAATCGTATTTCACATTTGTACACGCGGCGATCTCCCACAATTGTCTCTCAGTTTCTTTAAACATCTTACTCGGTCACCGTACACTCTAATTAGACAAGCCTAATTACTTCTACTTCACGGACATCGGAATTTCGTATCTCGTATAGTTTTATATTGCCACGAATGCGACTAAAAGAAAATACTTTGAGTAAACGATGCAACTATTATACCCTAATCTCTAAAATCAAACTGTTCTTCACGACCTGTTTTCTTCTTTTTTCAGTACAACAATCTTTTCCTCGAGTACAACGGAAAACTATTAGAATGTTTAATTAGCGTCGTCGATCGGCCACCTATTTAATTATTGCGATTTTTCGTACCTCGTACGACATTACACGATCGTACAAAAGTAATGGACGTGTGACTTTCTTCTCGCTTCGATATAATCTACCATCTTTTTTGTGATATGTTTCCATCACAGTTAAGTCTTACGTAGCGTACAACCAAACGAGACTGGAATTAATAATATTAATAACTTATTCATAATAAGTATCATAAAAGTACTAAAATTTCATATAGCTACTTCCCACCATTTTTCTACTGTTACTCAGAGTCGACAGATGAGGAAAGGGATCAGTCACGTGACACTCTGACACATGTCAAGCGCGTGGGGAGTAGCGTAGTAGAGGGGGAAGGTGGAGTGGGGGAAGAAGTCTTAATCTGGTGACTTTGGTGTACTCCCCTCTCCGATCGTGTGTTATCTATTCCAGCCCAGGTCGATTGGATCATACGCCCCCTCTCTTCCCCTCCTTCAATCTATTTCGTCCACTACACGAGCTTAAACTTACAGATAACTATCATTTTTGCACATGATTATACAACCCCGTTTCAATACCTCGATACCCTAAAATTGCGAGCACACACCGTTCGAGATAGGACAGTGAAATATCCCGTTTCAGAGGATCCCACGAACTGCAACGACATACTCGATAACTTGTCTAAACAATTTCCACGCGAATCCCGACTATCTACATAGTGTTGCGAGCACGATCTCCAACCGTGAAATACGCATCGATTATAAAAATTAAAAGGCTCTTCTAAAATTTCTTTTTTGCCGATCCCACCCGACGAATCACCGAATAACAAATCTCGCGCGAGACGTCCAAGGGGTCATCATCCTCCCACGAGTGAACGTTTGAATTGGGACAACTCGATGCATCCAGCTAGCATCGAGAGCTTGGTGGTTCAGGCTGCCTTGTACATGTCGCAGATGATCCTCTCGATGGGGATCACGCCGATGGTCCTTCTGAAGAATAGCTCCTCGATGGCGTTGGCGGACACCGAGCGAAGCGACGGCAGGAGCAATAACAATTTCCCGAACCTCAGGGCTCCGAAGGAAGCTCCGCTGAGTCTCTGGCCAAGTGCTAGTTGAGCCCCGTCCCTCAATCTCGCGACAGCGGCAGCATCCCGGAGCCTGCTGCCGGTGTTGGGTGACGTAGATCCGTTGCTGCTCCTGCTGCTGGGTAGGGGCTCGCTGTCCAAGCCAGCTTTGAAAAGCACGATGGCCCGGATGCAGGCGAATTCGTGCTGGTCGAGATTCATCCCGTGGAAGCCGGCCAGGGTCTCTCTGAACTGATTCACCTCAACGGCCAGGCTCAAGCCTTGGGGACCCGGCGGAAGGAGGGCAGTGGGGTCCAGCGTTGGCAGAATCTGCGCGGCAGCCAGCAGGAACAATTCTCTCCACGAAGACTCCAACAGGGTAAGCTGATCTTCCATGGCCAGGTTCGTCCCGGCCGCCAGATCTCGGGCCCAATGGACGTTCAGGAAGAGTAGCCTGGCTGCCTGCTCGCAGATGGACTCCGCGGTTATCGCCGGGATCAGTGGCACGGACGGCAGACCAGCAACGCTCCCCGGAATCTGCGGGATGATTAAACATTAGATACTGTTGGTTATTAATGAAAAAATGAGTAGGTGCCATTTAAAACAGTGAAAAAGTTACAATGATCTAATAATGCCAATCTAATGTTTTCAGCTTGTTAAGATGATTAAGGTAAGAATTAAACGTTTATCTGGCTCCAGTCTCTTGCAAATGGTGCAGGCAATTTTTATTTTGCTAGGACACTGCTGGCTAATCGGGTGTCGTAGCAACACGTTGAATAGCAGTATGGGAGTTGCGTACCTTCGACATGGCGATGCTGTTGCAGTAGATAGGGTGCGGAAGGGGATGATGAGGGGCCGGCGCTGCGACGGTAACTCGTGGCTCGGTCGGCGGTTTAGGTAAAGCCAGATCCAAAGCCGCCGCCGCCGATGGGGGCACCATGTTGGTCATCATCTCTGGCTCCTTAAAGTACAAAGCCATCTGCCTGCGCAGAGTCGAGTTCCGTGGGCCACGTTCGTGTTGCACAGCTGTGGAAAAGGTTCGCGTTAGCAACATCATCAACGTAATCGTTGGGTTGAGTATCTTGGATTATGTTCTTGGACTCACCATCTTTGTTCATCCCAGCCTGAATGCACTTGGCCAGGCGACACGCTCGACATTGATTCCGATGCGTCTTGTCGACCATGCATCCCCCCTCGGACTTCGCTTTGCAGACGTAATGACGATTTTTTCGTATCGATCTCTTGAAGAAGCCGGCACATCCGTCACACGCGAATATACCGTAGTGCTTCCCCGAGGAATGGTCCCGACAGACCTTGCAGGGGATATCGTAGAGAATACGACCTGAAACATAGAAAGGGAACGTAGGTTAGCCGAGCAAATTAGGGGAAATGGGTTCGTCTTTTCGTGGATGTTTTCATTCGAACAAGGGTGGGGCGTTGACAGTTCACGAGTCGATCTCTGCCGATGTGTTTCGGCCCATTCGAATATCCTTTTTGTCCGAACAAAGATCCCGGGAGCAAACCCGGGCCGCGCGAATCTCGGACTGTGCGCCGCATTGTTGACCTGCGAGTCGACGAGCCGGCGTGAAATCGCGAAGAAAACGTCGTTTAATCCGAAGAATGCCGGTATTTTGGATCGGGAACCCGTTTACCAGCGAAAACACGGGTCCCATGAATGACCGGGCTGAATGAATGGATCGATTTGTCGCCAAGTTCGAAGGACCTCCTAGACGTACGCGCCTTCTATACCTGTTCACGATGGTCTGCGTGGGACACGGCAAGGGTGTGGTGCATCTATAATGGGGGTACGAACTCGTTGTCGCGAGCTCCGCCTACGCCATTGAACCCGTCGAGGCTGGTGAATGGGATTGAATGGACCGGATGTGGCTGCTGCATTCACCAGCCCTTAAGTGAGCAACCCGAAACACGACACTTTGCGTCTCGTATCGCCTGATCTCTCTTGATCGGTTCCCTCGGCTCCCTTTATCTTACTTAACGTGGATCTTATTATGAGAGGAGATTAAACGTTTTCGAACTGCTCCTGGTTGCTTGTTTCTTTTCACCCACGACCCACAGGGAAAAAAAGGAGTTTATCCGCCGCGGATATTGGAAAACAGTTTCTGGGAATATTTGCTGAGAGATAAGAACAGATTCTGTTTGGACGACCTGGCGTTGCGTCGCTTTCTGGCGGCCGCTTCTGTCCGTCGGCTCCTCTTGTTTGCGCCATATTGGCTAGCGAGATGTTTCGAGCACACGTGGCGGACACGATTATCCATCGTTGCCTCGGGATCTTCCTGTTCGCAAACTGTTCGCTTGGTAGGTGGTAGAGCTGTGCGAGAGCCTGAAAATGTCGGGTCGAGTCGGGTCGGGTCGGGCCAGGTCGAAATCGGGATACATCAATGTGTTTCGGATCTCAAAAATTTTAAACTTACAGAAGAAGTGAAATACTTTCGGATCTGGGTTAGCCCGACCCGGCCCGATCTGTGTCCAACTCGTCGCAGGACGGGTTCCTGACATTTTCGGGTCTTCTCACAGCCCTAGTAGCAATTGGCAGACGCGAGTTCGAGTTCGACCCATCACCGTGGAATCGGATATTCAAATGAGTAGAAACAACCTGTTGATTGCGCGCCACATTCGGATTGATACTGTTGATAGTTTATAGTCGGTACTCTCCAAGAGCTCGAAATCTTAACGAAGTAGACCTCAAGAGCTACCGGGACGTTTTCGGTGCATTACCAGCGAAAGCGTGCGCGAAATGCGAATCGCAGCGTATGCTTACTATTGCAACGGGTAACAATAATAGGGTTGCGCCCTTGTATACAGTCGGGAGACCCTTCGATGCGAGCATGAAGGGAGACTACGAGACTACAAGTGCGGAGAATACATTGACAAAACAACTTTTTCACGGAATTGTCGAAATTACACGGTAACTTCGTTTGACGATGACGTAACGAAGATGGCGTTAAATATTGACGGCGAGTATCAATTCCATTTTGTGGAGCCTGTTTGATTAACAAGCAAGGAAAATCAATGTACAGTGGAACAAAAATCCTAGGTCAGTTTTTCAATTTTTATTTTTGTGACGTCATCGACCTCGGAGAACACAGAGAAGGACAAAACGTGTAAACACGGACCCCCAGCATGCCTCGGACTCTCACGCTCGTCTTCTGTTTACATTTTTTAGGCCGAGATCACATCGGCCGACGCTAGACACGATTTTAAAGGATTTTCAAGAAATGGAAAATTACGTCCTGGAGGAATTGGGCTGAAATTTTGAAAATTAACAGAGAGTTGGATGTTTTTAAGCGACTCATTTTAATTGAATAAGGATTATAGAATTTATTTTGATAAGAAATATGAGACCAATATAAAAAAATTGAAAATAAAAATTTTGATCTCTGTTCCTCTGATAGACAGCGAATTTTAAATATTAATATATTTTATTATTACTATTAAACGTATTCAGAGAAAAAATAAATTACTATTCCACTTCAGTTTGTTGTAATTCAGGAAGGAAATTATCATCTTGATTAAACATATAAAACCACGAAGAAAAAAGAAGTTTCTATTCCACTCCAGGATGTTGCAGTTCGAGTAAAAAAATTTCATTTTGCATGAAGACCGCTGTCTGTCTATGAATCGGTGACCTCTAATTTTCTCCGCCACGAAGCAAGAACTTGAGAGAAGGTTCGACAACTTCGGATATAGTAATGTGAACGAGAAGATCGCCGGCCAGGAAAGAGGCGTAGACGTAGGAACGCGGGGTTCTCGGGGGCGAATCACGCGATGCCATTTCTGCGGGCGGATGTTCGTCGGTCGCATGAATGTTGCATTCGAGCGGCGTGGCTCGCGAGTCATCATTTTCCTGCCGTTTTCCTTTCCGACGACTTGTCAATCATTCATCGGAAGTTTTACAGTGATCGAACTTGTCCCCTCGGCCGGAAAAAAAGAAACGGAGAAAGTCAGAGGGAGGAATAGAAAATTGATAAATGCGCGCAAGTGCACGCTTGCTTGCGATTAGTCACACGCATGTCGCGTGCTCGAACTTGAACTCGGTGAAGGGGCTCCGCAAAACGGACTCGCTTCCTCTGTACTTTCTTTTCCCCGTTCGTTTTGTTGCTTTCCCCGTGTTCTTTTAGTCGAGCTAGCTGTCCCGTTGGAATTGATTGATGTTAATTGGTCGTCGAGAATTTAAAACGGCCTTGCGAATCGTACATTGTCCCAAAAGTGTGCTTCCTTGGAAGGGGCGATTCCCAAAGCCATTTGAAGCAA
>CM052249.1:6241555-6308300 GCA_028455795.1 Lasioglossum marginatum
ACATTTTTACTCAGAATTCGGTAGTCTATCGATTCATGATACAGAAAGTGGGTCTTTCCATTTAAAAAATCAAGGTGACCCTGAAATCTCCTCCATGCCTCCTGCCACGTAGTAAATGTTTGTGCCACTATACATATGCCCCGCTCTATACCATGTAAGTTTTGCATACAAAGTGGGGCAATAACTATGTCCACTTTGAATATTACCATTATTTGTAATAATATGAAAAAATGTTGTATACAAAACTTACACGGTATAGAGGAGGTCATATTGTGACACAAACATTTACTGGATGGAGGCATAGAGGAGATTTTAAGGTCACCTTGATTTTTTTAAATGGAAAGACCTACTTTCTGTATCATGAATCGATAGACTATCGAATTCTGAGTAAAAATGTATTGACCTCCACATGTCCTAAATCGAATAGTTAACGAGATATTATGATTCATTCTTTCTTCTTTGAATAATATCTCGTTAACTACTAGGTTTAGGACATATGAAGGTCAATACTTTTATACTCAGAATTCGACATTCTTCCACATTTCGGCACAAAAAGTATAGTATTCCATTTAAAAAAACAAAGTCGACCTTCAAATCTCCGAAATGCTTCCACCTGTAAAAAAAATACATACACTACATAATGTATCCCTTCAGACCATGCAACTTCTGCATACAAAACTTTTTCGTGCAACGCATACTTTGGAAGTTATTATAGGTGTGCAAATTGCGTGGACCTGTATGTACATATTTTTTTTAAACGTATCGAGTTTTGTTTCCCCCCTACAATTTAATCTAAATAAATAATTAGTTTTAGATATTCTTAACCCTCGTAAGGTAAGGCCTAATAAATGACAAATAAATTTCATAAATAGCCTCGTATTTAATAAATTTGGGATAAAGAACGAGACACAGGATAAAAAGCAAACAAACAGATTTAACTTTATTCGTATAAAAATTCCTTTCAAAAATCTGAAGCCGAGGTCTCTGAGAGCCCACATTACCTTGCGTAGGTTAATGGGTGAAATTGATTTGCATAAGGTTGAATTTTACAAAACCTATTAAAACAAAGTATGGTCGAAGCACGGTACCGCAATAATCGGCACAGTTACCCAACGTCTCGAATATTTTACAGGAATCCCTCACGCATATTTACCGGAACGTTGCGGGCGCGGACCGCCACGATAGGCTTGTTAATCCTTGCGGTTTAACGTATCCCGGCGCATTGTGGGCGTAGGGGAAAGGGGATCGAGAATTTGTTCTCTTACGGTAAGAAATTTTGTCTCAACTCCCGGTGTTTGTTGTGCGCCGTGTAAAACAACCATGCGGAGGGTTACGTAGCACCTCACCGTTGCTCATCAGCGGTGGGCCAGAGATAGCTGGCTTAAAGTAATAAAGAATTTAAGCAGTTCCTGGGGAGGTATTAAGGACGGTCGTCGAGCACCGCAGGATTAACTACCTAACGATCCGCCATAAAAACCGGCGCCGTGGAGGACCATGACCATAAACGTGTACGGAGGTGTTGCTGCTAATTATTGGGAAGTTAACAATAGGTTCCACAAGTGTTCCACATATGATATAATGAACGTTCGCATTTTATTATTACCACGTTTTACTTAGCTCGCTTTCTTGTCTGTCTGTCGGTTTGTTTGTTTGTCTGTTGCAATTGATTTTAAACTAACTCCCCGGACTTGAAACTATAAACATAGTTCAGAACTCGATGACAATGCAATATAACTCTTTTTCTTGTCTGTCTGTTCGTCTAATAGTAGTTCGTAATTTTACGCTGGGCCCTTATTTTTTAAGATAACCTGAAAAATATCCGTACAAATTGGTGCAAAAGTGGTGTCTCCCCATCTTTAACGACTGTTTAAACATATTTAAACAATAATAATGTATTAATGTTGTAATATCACTGTATTCGGAAAAGTCTACAGAATCTTTTGCTGCAAAGAACAATTCAATATCTTTTATCATAACATCAGAATATTTGTTTAAAGTTGAAGAATATGTTTTTTTTTTAGAATCATGTTTCTCAAAAACTGTGCGTCTAGGGGAAAAATTAAGGACAGATTCGGAATGCGCAAAAAACTCTATAAGAATCACCCAACAGTAATTGTTGAACAAATTTGGTGTTGGACAGTGTAAATCGAATCGGAAACTTTCTCCCGGCAGTTCTATTAATCGGAAACTTTTCTCCGTGTAACAATTTGTTTATTTTTTCGTTTCTTTGTTATAATAAATGGAAGTTTATGTTATTTTGTTGTTTTTCATTCCTTAATAAGCTCCTTTTAATTTCCCATCAGTTTTAACTCCATAAAGTAATATTTTATACTTCTAAATTGTGAATGTTTTCTCTAAAATCCGTATCAATGCCTCCGATCGGAAACATTCTGCCAGGAGTTGTATTAACCCTTAGCACTCGAGTGGCGACTCTGAGGCGCCATTAAAAATATCTGCAACATTTTTCAAAATATTGTTTAGATTATTAAATATGTTGGTATCTAATCAATTGCTAAACATTTAGGTATTGGAGGAGGTGTTACATTAATTTCATATCTATAAAATGAAAAAAAATAAATGGTAGAGTTGGAAATATTCTAGGTAGGAAAAAATGTTTAATTTTCGAGTTAAAATAGCTCCGAGTGCCCAGGGTTTAATTCAACAGAATTTGGTACGATTTTTATTTATTATGGATCTACAAATACTATTACTAGACAGCGGATATCTTTATGCGAAATAAAAATTTTCTTAATGAATTCCAGCAAACTGGAGTGAAATAGAAATTTATTTGCTTTCTTAATATGTTTAATAGATTGGAAATAATATAAAAGTGTTTTCAAATTCTTCGAAGATTTTTACTGTTCTAAATTACGCCTACTCAGTTTTGCGATAAATGCATACGTATAATCCGCTGTCTATTAGCAATGAAAATAGAATTTAATTTGGTGCCATTTTCTTCTTTGTCTAGAAAAAATTGAAAATTGCCTAAACATCCGCAGTCGAATGATCGCAGTAATGGAATCGGCAATTTGACAGGTAGGTCCGGGAGAAATGATTATAGTCGGGTCAGGGGGAAGATCGGAGGATCCGGTCAACGTTGTATTACGAGATAAACGGAGGTCGAACGAGGGTGAGATCCGCACGATGGGACGTGATTCATGCGAACAACACACGACGTCTGACGCGATAGGAGAAAAAGATCGAGAGGGAACGCTGGCCCCTGCAAGGAAAAGGAGGGAAAATCGAGCACGTGTTCCTTCTATGGGAGAGTTCACACGGGGACCATTTCTTGTCATCTAATCTAATCATTTGTCCGTAGGATACGACGCTTGCACGGATCGTACCGGCACGGCTGCGGGTGGGAGCACAATTCTGCGAAAGGATTTTTAATGCGGATTTTTAAATAATCAATGTAGACTGGACTTGTCTTCCCAAAAAAAACAGAAAATTAATGAAATATTCGAATTAAGGTGTCCCAAAAATGTTCCACTTAAAAGAGGTGCTTCGCAAGGTAATTTGAAGCAACATCTTCCTTTGCGAAATTTTTCTCCGCCGCTTTGTTCAGGAGTTATTAGCGAAAGAAGCGAACCAATCACAGCGCGGCTCCCGTTGAGCGCGGTGTTGGCATTGGCTGAGCCGGGACCCGTTCGCAGTAGACGCGCTCTGATTGGTTCATATTTTTCGTCGATAACTCGCGAACGGAGTCGCGGAGAAGAATTTCGCAAAGGAAAATGCTACTTGAAATCACGCCAGGAATCATCTCTTTTAAGCACAACATTTTTTGGACACCTTGTGCATTTGTTGGACTTGAAACCGATACACCGTAGATGTTTGTAGGTACATGCATTACACGTAGGAGGTTACCGCCCTCCCGATACATCCCCGTTGGCATCGCCGCGACGTCGATCTATTTACCCCTACGGCACGACACTTCGCAGCCGTGTCAATGCGACCCCCGGTGAGAATTCCATTATCATGGCCACGATTTATGCCCGGCCCTCGGCCCGAGTAAAAATGGAGCCTTCCTGATCCTTCTACGTAAGAGACAACCTCGGAGAACTAATTCTCGCTTTTTCAAACTGCCCACGGCATATAAAGTAGAATTAATTTATTGTAGACTTTGCACTCCAAATTTTCACAAATCGATCTCACCCATTAAGAATATTTAAAATTAATTATTTCTTTATTTAGATTAAATTATATAGATTTATTTATAGACGCGCAATGAATATATCAGATGATTGCATAAGTTCGTGCCCGATTTGAAAATAAAAATCAATGGTTACATTTTAAAGAGTACAGCTTTATTAATCAATTATTTAGTCACCATTCTTTTCTACAATTAGAAATGAAATTATATAGCCACCATTCTTTTCTACAATTAGAAAACAACATCATCTATGAATCATCTAATACATACAGGGTGGTCCACGCAACTTGCACACCTATAAGAACTTCCAAATTCAATGGGTTGCACGGAAAAGTTTTGTATACAGAAGTTGCATGGTCTGAAGGGGTACATTATATAGTGTATGTATCTTTTTGGAGGCGGAAGCGTTTTGGAGATTTGAAGGTCGACTTTGTTTTTTTAAATGGAATACTATATTTTTTATATCAAAATATGGAAGAATGTCGAATTCTGAGTATAAAAGTGTTGACCTTCATATGTCCTAAACCTAATAGTTAACGAGATATTATCCAAAGAAGAAAGTAAAAGATTTCCATAATATCTCGTTAACTATTCGATTTAGGATATGTGGAGGTCAATACATTTTTACTCAGAATTCGATAGTCTATCGATTCATGATACAGAAAGTAGGTCTTTCCATTTAAAAAAATCAAGATGACCTTAAAATCTCCTCTCCGCCTCCACCCAAGCAGTAAATGTTTCTGTCACAATATGACCCCCTCTGTACCGTGTAAGTTTTGTATACAACATTTTTTCATATTATTACAAATAATGGCAATATTCAAAGTGGACATAGTTATTGCCCCACTCTGTATGCAAAACTTACACGGTATAGAGGGGGTCATATTGTGACGCAAACATTTACTGCGTGGGAGGAGGCATAGAGAAGATTTCAAGGTCATCTTGAATTTTTTAAATTGAAAGTCCTACTTTCTGTATCATGAATCGATAGACTACCGAATTCGGAGTAAAAATGTATTCGCTGGACATTGCTCCTTCGGATTACTGGTTGTTCCGACGGATGCAGCACGATTTGGCAGGTCACCGGTTCACTTCTTTCGCAGAAATCGAAAATTGGCTCCTAACTTGGATCGCCTCAAAAGACGAGACATTTTTTCGAGATGGAATTCGAAAATTGCCTGAGAGGTGGAAAAAAGTAGTAGCCAGCGATGGACAATACTTTGATTAATCTGTTCATTCATTTTGTTCTGTAATAAATGCATTTTTGACCACGAAGAAACGGACCGATTTGTACACCCAATACTTCACTGGTTGAAATCGATTTGCAAAAGGATGAATATGGAGAGGAGGAAACCTGTATTAAAAATGGAAAATTTGGATAGATATAAATTGTGTGCGCAATTTGGTAAATTTCCCGTTTCGCATGCACCATTCGCTGGAGTGCCTCTAGAGATTCTATAGCTACTCTCCTCCTCTTTCTGCCATTAGCTCCCCCCGGGGCGAGCTCGTGGGGTGTTAAATGGTGAACGATGAGAAGGTGCTCCACACCTTGATAGAAGCAAGAGTTGCCGCGAATTTCACAATGGCGCAGCGGGCGTTCGCGATATAAATATTTGTCTTCGAAGAGGCCCGGCACTCGGCAAGAATCTCGGGGCGCGAGGCAGCGCGAGAGCCCGAGCGGGGTGGCGCGCACAAGGGTCCGAAATAATGGCAACGCGGCGAGGTGTGTGCGTTGAAACGCGCGCCCGTTCTTGCGTGAATGCGCAATGCCTCTCCGGGCCTCTGTTCGCGAGGAGTTGGTTTTCGTTGCGGAGGAAGCCCGTCGCCACTCGAAAGACAAAACACTACCTTCGCTCCGTGGAGATCGGCCCGCATGTCTTCGCCCGTCAAACGTTTTGTGGGAAAGTTTCCAGGGAATATGAAATGTCAAACCTCGAGGATCCCCTCATTGTTCGACGGTAATCGAAGATCTCGAACGCAACATCGAGCCGTAGCTTTTTTGGAAATGTATCAATAATAGGGTGGTTCCTATTTCCAACTTCTGAATTTATCATGAATAAAAAATCTGTGCAAAGTCCGAGTGCCCACAGATAACGGAAATCTACCCCTAGACGCTAAACATTAAGAAAATTAATTTAATCGTTTTTCTCGAATATCTTCTAAACTATTTATCGCGTCGAAAAACATGTAAGACAAAATCTGTAGATCTGGAGACGCAGCGTGTTTGATGTCGTATTACTTTTTTTCGTAAACCAAACGGTTTTCGAAAAAATTGAGGAAGCGTATTCCCGTTATCCGATCGAGCTCAAAGTTTGCACAGGTTTTTTTAAATGATTTGAAACAAGTTTGGGGGTAAAAGAAATGTTGACAAAAATTTTTGACAAGAGTATAAATAGGAGCCAGCCTGATCAACAATTTCTGAGATTATTAAAAAGTTTCGCTTCCTCTCGGTTCGCAAAATATTTCTAAAGCGGCATGATTGATTCGCCTCCCCGGTTAGGAGTGTTCCGTTTGACACTAATATCGTGACGTTGGCTCATCCAGACGGGACTAACAGCCGCCCTCGCCCTTCCCAAGAATCGGACATCTACATTCGCTGCGCAGGATAATGCCACCTTCCTTCGGATGGCAAGGACAAATCGCTTAACGCGATCTGGCTGCTTGCTCGTTGCTCTTCGCTCGTGCTTCGCGGAGTGACAAATTATTTTCCATTACCGCCGCGTCGATGACGGCCACGATCGCGCGTAAAATATGGCGGCTTCCGTTCCGCGGGAGACATATTTAATTAACCGGATGTGACGCAACTAGACGTGAACTCGCGACATTTTAACGAACCGAATGTACAGGGTGCAAATAAATGTTTGCTCTTGCATATACAGTGGCCGGAATTAATATTCGGACACTCTAAAAAAAACGACAACTTTTTTGATATTGAACTATACGATTTGAACTGTTTTGGGAAGCTGGAGCAATTAGTTTACTACAGGATGTGAAAAGAAATTTTTCAGAAATTGCAATAGATCGGAATTGTAGAAAAAATACTAAAAGTTGCATTTTACAATTTTTTTATGTGGGCCTATATTGAAAATTAAAAAAATACGTTTTGTAATGAATTTTTGAATTTTAAGGTCAAATTTGTTTTTTTATCTCATTGTATTCTACCATGTTTTTAAGAATACAGAATAGAATACAATGCAGTAAAGAAAAATTGTTTTCAATCTTGAATTTCAAGGTCAAATTTTTCTAGGCACTGTATTTTATTATGTTTTTTCTCTTACTTTACCTTGTACATATTCTCCATGATGCGTAGAATACAATGGAAACCAAAAAATGGTCGTTGACCTTGAATTTTAATGTCAGATTAGTTTTCTTATTTCATTGTAATCTACCGTGTTATTAAGAATACAGAATAGAATACAATGCAATAAAAAAAATTGTCTTCAACCTTGAATTTCAAGGTCGAATTTTTTTAGGCATTTTATTTTATTATACATTTTATCTTGTATTTTACCTTGTATTCTCCATGATCAGTAGAGTATAATGCGATCGAAAAACAGTTTGACGTTATTGAAATTGAAGGTCAAGGTTAATTTTGCGAAAACTTTTTTCTAAAATATGTAAAATTGTAAAATAAATTGTGAAAAATATTGTAAAATACGCCTATGGCAGCCAAGAGCAAACGTTTCTTTACAGCCTGTACATATTTTGAAGCCGATGTGAAACTTCCGACGAGGAAGAACACGAGAGGGAGCAGCAGTTGTCGAAACGACGGTGTTTCTCGAAAAAAAAGAAAGAAAAAGTGGATGGAGAAAGATTCGTGATCGAAATTCACTGACAGTCCGCTGCCAGACAGGACGGTCATGCGTGCCCGCGCACCTCGTTGGATGAAAATGAAATGTCGTTTCCAGCGTGTTTTCTAGGTCCCGCTATTGCCGTTGAAGGGCCGCGGAGGAGAGGAGACGAAGGACGGCGATACACGACATGAATGGCCGAGGCATTCATCGTTTAATCAAGGATCTATGACGGCTGAATGCCTCCGAGGAGTACCTTTGTGCCTGTTCGCGTTACGAGGCGAGTCCTTTCTGAAAAATAAAGGCGTGGGAGGAGTGACGACTAGGAGGGCTCGGAGAGTATACATATACGAAGTGCCTCTTTCTACGGACCCTAAGCGTCCCGTCGCAGAAGGATAAGGCACAGGTGATCTCTTCGTACCTTTACGCACCACTAATTTCCTCCTCGTAATCTTCCGCGGGCGGTCATTCGAGGTTCCGAACTTCTTCTTCCACATTTACCTATCCATTGTTGGCCGCAGTGCCCCTACCCTCGCGCCCCACTCACCCCTTAACGCGCGCGCTACCGGGGTCACGGATAAGTGACGGCCACAACCTCGCAGTTCACTTAGAAATTCTTAAATTAATTTTATCTAGCTTTGTTGCTCGTTGCTCCAACTTGTGACAGTTGGACAACGGATTTTATGCATTTATGATGAAAATGAGCCGACGAAACTTCAAACAATAAAAGAGAGATTATTTTCAAACAATTAAAATGATCTACATAAGAAATAAATTTTTACGTAGCTCCATTTCTCCCTGAAAATTATGCAGAAACATTTTATTTTGTATTTACGAAGATCCGTTGTCTAGTCGTAGTATACGGTATAATATCCAGTGGGTCCGTTACATTTTATAAAAAATTTTAACAAGAAAACAATTAGTAGACGAATTCTGAGAAATTCGTTTCAAATAAAATCCCATTTTCTATGGTAGTAGCCATTTTAGATCTGAAATAAATTAGAATCGTACTGAAGTGTGTCTTATTTTATATCCCAGTATTTAAAAAAAATTTTTGAAAGCCATAATTGCATAAATATCCCCGCAGTCTAGATATCACGAAAAAAAATTGAGTCGCCATCCGCCACGAATCCGTAACAAGCGGTCCGAGACGGTCCGTTCAATCCGCCGGATATTTTTAAACAATATTGTCCCGAACCCGACACGCCTCGGTACTCGTGCGATTACGTGAGAAAGCCAAGAGCATTCGCATGCGGAGTCACGTGCATGTGCAGCCGCAGGCCGCGTCGCGTGTCGTGTTTGCTTTCCGCTTTTGTGGCGTGCATCGTGCGCATCGTTCCGGGGTCACACCCTCTCGAGCACGCATCGCTAAACGCAGTTCATACGTCTCGATTAAGAAGGCTGTCATTGCCTCTGGAATGGGGATTAGTATTTCGATTATTTACTCAACGAGACGAGTTGTCCTGATCTCTCCGTTCTCTGCGCACCCTCTCGTGTCTCCTGCTCTCTGTTATCCCCGCTGGATATGTTCTTTGTCCAGCGTGGATAACGTCGAGTGGCAGCGCCACGTGGCGATGTTTACTCACCGACGATTCAAGCTACTCGAGAGCTTTTGATCGTGCCGACTGATCTCGCTGCCGTACCGCGTCATGGTAGGACGGTTCTCCTACCTTACCGACCGCTTGCACGGGCGTACACCGGGTTGCGGTGCTTATAGGCGTCGAGAATTTTAAATCGCAGAAAAAATTGTTTGGCGAACATGATTTTATTATCGACTTAACCAGGCGGAATTTTGTTTTATTCTTTGTCGCTTCTTGATAAAATTTTAACAAGACTTGTATGACCTATTTTCTTATTTCAACCTAAACAATATTAAACTTCAAGTACCCTGTACTTGAAGACCTTGAGGGCCATTTCACTCGCACTTTCGGTACACTAGTCGAATTATTGGCTAAAGTGTGTGACGTCACGGTCTAAGCATTGGCTGCGAGCGAGGACCACGAAGAGTATAGGTCCATTATTGTGCTTAACGTTCATCGAGAGGACTCTCGCTGAAGTTAAGAAAATAGATGACCATGATACCACGTTGGAAGAAAGTTTTCTCGCCAAGGATCATCGATCGAAAAAATATCGTTCGATTGAGAGTATAATAAACGGTACGGCGACGTGGAAGCATCGATTCGTGTATAAACCTTCCATATCGGGTATGGAAATCGACATATGCGTTAATCAACGATTCGCATCGGCGAAGTGGGCGTTTAAAGTATCGAGGCAGCAGCGGTGAACGTATCCCGAGGAGGAATGATCCCAGAACACACCAAGGACGTTCACTGCCCCGCGACGAAAATATGTAGCGGGCCCCGCTGGGCCCCGATGGACCCCGATGGTCCTGCCTGGCGCCAGGATAATGAAGCAGCGGCTAAGACCAACCCGGCCGATTAGCCACAGGGGAAGTTAGATCTCGATCGAGCCGGATAAATATTGAAATTTGTCCGGAGTACCGTTTTTATAGTCTGCGGCCGAAGTTAACGGACCCCGGCCGAATCAAGATCAGTTTATGGGCCCAGTGACGTCTTAAAAACGGAGGTGGTATCGGTACTCGGCTACTCAACGACCGTGTCCTGGAGTCTGGCTGATATCGACCGCCATGGCCACCGGTTCTCACCGACGCGGCAGTCGGTCACCCCCCTCACCCCCAGGGGAGAGGATAAAACAAGAACAAAGAATTTGACAAATACGGCCCGCATTCGGGAATACCTGTCCTAGCATAAACAGGAAAGTCGGTCCTGCTAACAAATTCGACAAGAGTCCCTCTACCGGGTGGCGCGACAGAATGGGACCCACGGACTCCTTTGGAAATGATTCCACCATCCTCTTGGAAAACGATGACGTATTAGTTCCGTTGTAAATTAACCACTACAAATTGCTGTACCATTATTCACGATATTGTTTACATAATTAAATATGTTCGTACTTACCTAAATGTACATTACTTAAATGTGTAGTAATTGATTAAAGTGTATTGAACGAGGTATTATATCAATTCCATATCCATAAAATGAAAGAAATCATATATTGGGTTGAAAGAAAGTTTGCAGCGTTTTCAAATTAAGAATCGAAGATAAAATTAAGGTATTATCTATTCATATGTTTATTCAATAACACACGAGAAGTTACCTCGAAAATGGCAAAACGTAATAGAACAAAATGGAAAATATGTTATTGAATAAATCTATGAATAAACATCGGAAAATTTCAGCTTTCAATTTTAATTTACAAAAGTTCCAACCCAATACAATGGAATTATTTTAGGTCGAAGGAAATGTTTAATTTTCAAGTTAAAATAGCTCCGACTGCGAACGGTTAAAGAAACAAGACAAAATGTGCAAAGGAACAGTAGGAATTCTTATATCCAGGATGATAAACAAAGTAATATCTGAAATTATGACAATGGAATTTATTACAATGTTGCTTTCGAAAATAGTGACAAATGGTTGCACAGCGCCACGCATAATATTTCATATAAACATTAGCTACGGCCTAAACGTAATAGAGTCCTTATATCAAACGATATCACTTGTAACATATCGGAATGCTTTAAAATAGGGACAATGAGACGCGCACTTAGCCTAGGAGGATGAGCAACATTTAAACGAACGCGTCCGATCGGCATCGTTTTTCCCCGGCGCGGTGAGCAGTGGCCAGAGTCGCCAGATGAGGGGAAGAATCCCCTCTCTGCCAGTGCCGGACCAGTCACGTGACACTGTGACGCGTGGGGTAACAGCGTTATAGAAGGGAAAGATGGAGTGGGGGGACGAGTCTTAATCTGGCGATTCTGGTGGTGGCGCCACCGAGCGGAAAAAAGTCTCGACGGGACACGACGACCGTGTAATTTGAAAGCGAGTACGTGCGTGATACGTTATTTAAATGGCAGGAGGAACTATCTCAAAGATTGAGGTAATGAGGAAGAATGAGCTATTCAACTGTGTAAATAAAATAGCGTTATCGTCTTAGTACCTAGAAATGTTCGGCCACGAACGTGTGGACGCGGAGGACATCTTAGAACGCTAGGGGACTTAACAGTTAGGGGATGCTGCCGTGACAAGTCAGCGTGTC
Source organism: Lasioglossum marginatum (assembly GCA_028455795.1). Classification (NCBI taxonomy): domain Eukaryota; kingdom Metazoa; phylum Arthropoda; class Insecta; order Hymenoptera; family Halictidae; genus Lasioglossum; species Lasioglossum marginatum. The sequence continues at coordinate 6,253,613 of CM052249.1, forward strand.
CATCGCATCGCAGCGGCGGAGCCTTCGGGCAGCAATCGCCAGTTCATTCAATGGACTTCGTGTTAACAGAGTCGCCAGATGAGGGGAACGAGTTACCCCCTCTCTGCCGGTACCGGATTACCGCAGAGTGGGGGATAGTCGTTGAAGGTGGGGAGTCTTAATCTGGCAACTCTGGTGTTAAATTAGTCTGTCCTGGTGAATTAGGCCCAGGCAGCTGCGACTTCTCGACACGCTTTTTCATCACAGAAGCGTCGACGCGACGAAAGCACGCGACACACACGGTGCTCAGTCAATTCTTATGGATCTCGCGTTGCCTCCTTCCGTCGCCATTGGTTCGTCGGTATGGTAGGATCACGAGGAATTCTCGAGTCAATGTCTTTCGTGAGCTTGGATCATTCGTATACTTCCCCTCACGACGATTTCTTGACCGGAAAAATTTAGTTAAACTATAGGATGCAAAATTCGACTCGCGAGAGACTAACAACACCGTCCAACGATACATAAATAAAAATCGATACAAAAAGAAGATGCAAAATTTCCGAGAGATAATTAAATAAGAAAACGAGGAAGCGTACAATTATAATAACGGTATTAATAATTATAATAATATAATAATAATAATAATAATTATCGTCATCGTCATCTTAGAACTGACTGAACCACTAGACTTCATCGTGTCTTATGCACGGTTGCCCGCTTATACGTACAACGATCCACCATTTTTCATTTTAGTACATCTCATTTCGGCGAAATATCGGCGTGGGTCAGAAATGACCCTGGCATCGGCCGACGATTCGCAGGAGTCCGATGTTAAAATTGTAAAACCAGATATCTGGAATGATTCATTTCCTTGACGATTCGGACTCTGCGAGGCAGAATCGAAAATGGTGGACGACGCGATTCTCCGATATAATCGCACGCACGCGAATCGCAGAGGCGCCCGCGATTAACGGAATGACAAAAATCACGCTGAGCCGAGAGATCGAGGATCTTATTCAAGGGCAGAGCGATCGATAGACAACACAAACGGTCCGGGCGCGGGTGCAGGTGTCCTCCGACGCTGATCCTCAAAGGTCATCGAGTAGCACACAAAAGTCCGTACTTTCGCTACCCAGGGGAGCAACTTCCATTCGTGAAGTTTCGCAACGGGGCAATCGGTTCTACGAGTTTCGTGCGATCGGATCGTCCGGCGACCTTTCCGTCTTCCGCACTTCGACACCACACGGCTTAGACCCTAGCTCTCAGGGCCGTCCTTAAAATTAATCGTTGAGGCAGTTTCGCGTGTGCGGCAAGAGTCGTTCAGTCGTTCCCGTTCCGGACGATTGGGTCGAGTCTGCTGTCGACGAGCAATCCTTAATTTCTTTATATAATTCCAACCTCTCTAATGAAAGACTCGATCGCGAAGCCGCCCGCGAGGAGGATCGCTGTGACCTTTTCCAGACCTTAGAAACGACGGAGTGGCGACTAACTGAAGATTAGCGTCGGCATTAACGAGAGCTCAACCGACCTCTGGAACTTAGGCGTACCATGTGCTCGGGATCGTTTGACACCGAGTCGAACACGTTACACATACCCTAAGTACAGGGTGAGCCATTGAACTCGACGACCGCGTCGAGGAGCTTGAATTTAGTAAAATAAGGATAGCTCGATCGTCTATCGAGTTTCTGGAACCTGGACGCGATCTCGACGGTCACGAGAGGTGTCTTAGATCCTAAGTGGTCGATCCTTAAAATTACTTTCTGAGGCAGTTGAGTTGGAGAGAGAGAGAGAGAGAGAGAGAGATACAGAGAAGGAGACAGGAAAAGAAAGAGAAAGAGAGCGAAAGGATCAGTCATGTCGGCATCTAGGTTCGTCCCGTCAACTTGAAGCAAAGTCGAGAGACCGTATACCCTGCGATATTCTCTATCACCGGCCCATGGTTCCCTCACAGTGCAAGGAACTTCATCAACGCGTCGTAAATGAGCCGAGGATTGATGGTGCCGTCGGCGGTGTACCGGACACCTCTTAAGGAACCGTCGTCGTGACTAACAACTCCGTATTCCCCGACAATGAAGCCGTCCGGAGTTCTCTCCTCGACCCTGTACTTTCTGTAGTTCCTGCCCTCTTCAACGTAGCCGACTTTGTGGCCGTCTTCGACCTCGGACGCGTTCGAAGGCTCCGTGAGCATCAGCTGCGGCCCGTGGACGTTCCCGTTGCTGCTCACGCTGGCGGACTCATCGACCTCGTAGTTCTGTTCGTCGGGCTCCTCGCCGCGTTCGTGGCTCAGCGGTTGACCCTCCGAGTCGTACAGCTTGCTGGGCTCGCCGTACACTTTGGCCGGTTGGGAATAGACCTTGGCAGGCTCGGAATAGACCTTGGCCGGTTCCGAGTAGATCTTGGAAGGCTCCGAGTACACCTTCTCCGGCTCGCTGTAGACCCTGGCGGGTTCGCTGTACACCTTGGCCGGCTCGCTGTAGACCTTCGCGGGCTCGCTGTACACCTTAGCAGGCTCGCTGTACACCTTAGCAGGCTCCCCGTACACCTTCTCGGGCTCCCCGTACACCTTCGCTGGCTCGCTGTACAGCTTAACTGGCTCGCTGTATGGCCGGCCCTGCTTGTAACTCTTCGGCGATTGGGTATACACTTTGCTCCCTGGGCGATTATAATGGGAACCATCGTAATGTCTACCCGCCTTCCTTCCCTGAGCCTGGAATCGTTCCGATTGACCTTCCATTGGCTCCTCGTTGTACTCCTTCGGCTCCGAGTTCTCCTCCGGTAGCTCGTAGTTCTCCTCCGTCGGAAGAGTGATCATATCTTCCGGGGGATTATGCGAGCTGGTGTTTGTCTCTCCACGGTGATCCCTGTCCGTGTGCCTGTTCAGCGGCCTCGGGGTCACCGAACTCTGCCAGCTGGTGCTGGGCGATCCCTCGTCTACCGAGAACTCGCTTCTGTTCGACTCGGACACGATGTTGCTGATGTCCTCGGTGACCAAGCTGGACGACGACCGCGGCGTCATCGTCAACGACGTCTTGGGCGCAGCCGTGGTCACGGTCGCCGTCGTTCTGCTTGTCGACGTGGGCGTCAAGATCTTCGTGGTGTGCGACCTGGTGGTTGCGTTGCTCGAGTCTTTGGCGGAACTATTGGCTGGGCTCGGTAGCCGACCAACCGCCGCAGCATCGTCGTAGTGCTCCACTCGAACTTTGTACGGCGTCGCCTCGACGGTGGACGTCACGCTGACGCCGATCACCTTCTGCCTGCTGACCCCTTTCGACGAGTTGCCGGCGTTAGTCGCGTTCAGCTTTGTCAGAGATCCTTCTTGAGGACCCATAGACGTCACCGTAGTGGAGGAGCTCTGCGACGTCAACCTTGTTGAGGATATCTCGCTGTTGGTGCTCAGTTCGTCGATCAACGATGCCAAGTTCTGTTGCCTGTTCTCCAGCGTCTTGTGACTTATCGGATAAAACCGGACGACCTCTTCTCGGCCGTTCGTGTTGCGTCCTCTAGGGATCGTTTGCCTGTTGCCAGGGTTCCGCGATATTCGGTAGATCGACGCCTCGTGCTGATGCGATTCCGCTGTCGCGCTATCTCCTGTCGCAGCCGACGATGAAGATGAAGAGGAGGATGAGGAGGAGGACGAAGAGGACAACGATGCTCCGTGTCCTCCACGCCTGAAGCTTCTGCGACGCTGAGGCGGCGTGGCCATGGCGCCGTTTATGAAGACTGATAAGAATTCCGTGCCCGCGAGTATATCGTTCCTCTTCGCCGGGGCTGCGGCTACCTCGTCCCACACCAATGCCGCCTGCAGCAGTACCTGGAATATGTTCGGTCGTTCAATGGAATGCAGAAGCAATTTGCGATATGAAATAAAACGGTCGAGGGTAATGCAAACATGTTCTTAAAGTAATATCTCGCTCTCCGGTCATTTCGTGGTAAATCAATCACCGTGCACCGTCCATGAATTCCGTTTCGAACTCTCAAGTTGGTGGACGAGAGGGCGTAGCCCCAAGCAAGTCTCTTCGGTTTCCTTGAGAGTTTCGTGTACTTTAAACGATCCGAGTGACTCTTTGAAGCCCAACCTTGCCTCTTCCGACAGCCAAATTATACACCGTGCTGCTAATTTCCGATGATTATTTTTAAAATGTTTCCCATACTGACATTGAGTACGCGGGTGGTCTACGTTTCGATTAATAAAAATGACAGGTTGTTCGTCGACGTCACAGCATACAGGAATCGATACGTATTGATACGTCGCCGTATTGGTTCGGCCGCTAATGGACCGTAATGAGCGTAGGGTAAATGTAAGGTAGACGTCCCCATTATCGGTAATGTTCCCACTATGAGCCAGTCGATCGTATAACTCTGTTTTACGTCGCTTCGTGCTGATGAATAACAATTATAAGTAGACAGCGGATTTTATGCATTCATGAGAAAAATGAGTAGGTGTCACTTAAAACGGTAAACAAATCCGAAAAATTTAAATATATTGCTATATTATTTTCAACCTACTAAACATATTAAGAGAAAAATAAATTTCCATTTCACTATAGGATGTTGGAATTCGGGTTAAAACCTTTTATTTTGCATAAAGATCCGTTGTATAATTATAGGTATAATTGAAAAAAGCAAAATCAATAAATTTTTGTAAAAGAAGTGAAAAATTTGTGCCTGAATTAAATTTTAGAACTTTTTATTTCTTAGACATTTTATTGAACAGCTTCGAGCTAAAAATAATAAATAACACTCAAATATTTGTTAAAATAATGTATTCAGTTATTTATATGATATTATACTACGCGATGTCAGAATTAAAAAGAGGTTTATTCATTTAAAATGTAATAAATATAAAAATTATTTGTTAATGTACTCAGGATTTATTTCAATGAATGCCTAGATACGTAGTTTGTTTCCGTACCGCTCGTATATTTCGAATTCTAATCCGCAGTAATTGGTACACGGCTCTTTTTCGTCCGCTGTAATACGTACAAATGTTGTATTAGGTTTAGAGGGCTGCCAATTTTTTTCACGATAAATTAGGAATAATATTAAAATAAAGATCGAAGCATGATACCGCAGTAATCGGTACAATTACCTTATTTCGTGCACCGGTGTGAATCGTTTCGGAAATATGATAATTGGGCCGCATCGAACTGTCAACAATGCGGGTCCGATCGAACCGGCTACAGATTTGCTCCCGGCGATTCCGGGAACAGTCAATTAACGATGATGGCTGAAATTTATTAAGCGTCCGACTCTATGGTCGGTGAAATAATGAGGATGGATGTGTCAAACGAGCGTATGGAAAACATGTCAGCGGCGCACACCGTGTTCGTATGGCTGGTTTCGACGTTGATATAAAATATTAACAAAGTGTTTCTGGGCCCGTTGAGGCCGGCATGAGAACCGTGAACAAGTTCGTAAGTGCTTCGCGTTTGCGAGGACACACGGAACATGTCAGACCAGGTTTATTTTTCAATCCCCGCGCGAACGATAAAACGTCCGACCATTCTGGATGCACGAAGGTCGCGTCAGGTGCATCCATGCGATTTATAAATTACACTACAGCCGCTTTAAAGTTTTCGAACGGGTGCAGCTTATCGCGGCAGCCTCGCGTTTCATTGTTGCCTCGTTATCTTGCCGGACATTTTATTTCCTAGCCGTAGAGAGAGACCTCTCACAAAAAAATGGTAAATGGTCGACACTTTTGATAAAATCTTATGCAAATGCAATCGGTGACTATACACGCGCACAATGGCGCATGGGCGTGTAGCCTGTACAAATTGTATCAGCGAAATGACCGTCTAAATATGCAATGTTGAATTTCAAGGTCAAAAGGTCAAACCTTTTTTTTTGCTGCGTCGTATTCTATTTATCGGAAGGATAACAAGTGTGGAAGAAACCATCTCAAAACTCATCTCTTCTCTTAAAAATTTATGATAAAGTTTTTATTATCAAACTAATTTTATTTATAGTGTGCTATTAACACTAAACCTGCCACTGCCGGTCCAATGACCGGTTTCATATTTTTCATTTCACAATTATTGAAACTATGAAGTTGATTACATGAAAATTGATTCGATAGATTTTTTACTCGGCCACATATTGCAATAAAAATTGCACAGCATCTAAATAAATAGAGCCTTGTAATTTTTGTAAAGCTGAGACATTTTAGTCGCTTTTAGTGCTTGGTAGGTTCAGTGTTACTGGAGCCCTTGGACATCATTTCTTGAAATATATCAATGATAGAAATAATAAATAAAATCAGTTTGATAATAAAAAAACTTTATTATAGTTTTTTAAAAGAACGATTCAGTTTTGACCCGTGGTTTCCTCTGCACTTTTTATCCTTGTGACGAGTAGATCAAGATGTAATAAACAAAAAACGTGTTGACCTTTCTGACCTTGAAATTAATTTAAGCTTTGTCACACCACTTTCCGCCGAACCGAGAGTTCTTGTAATTTCTGTACACCCTGTATATACGTACATGTACAAGCTATTCGTGTTCGATCAGGAAGATGGGATAATATTGAAAATCGTTTCGGTCCCGCCTCGAATTAGCAAACAATGGTCGACGGGACACCGTTTCCTGGTGCGGTAGTCGAAAAAGTGAGAATCATTGCCGCCGTGCTAGCGGGACCAACAGGTGCGAAAGACATTAAATAGTCACCGTTTTAATCAATATTCATGTATTCGTGTTGTAAATTACGAACCACCTCGCCAGCATGACTTTGGCCATGAAATTTTCGAGGTTGCAAGCGGAAGCGACCTTGCGCTTATCATTTCTCCGAAAATACGGTAAAACCTTGATCTAAGAAAATTCCCTGCTCTGATGGGACCTTCGTGGAATTTTTCCGAATAAAATGATAGGTCACATAAAAAATAGTAGAACTGTACGATCTAAGAAACGGCGGGGCCCCGAGGATTTTTCTTAGATCAAGGCTTTATATTAATTTTCATTCTTTCACTTTCCGGAGGTCAAAAGCCTGTACTACATTAATCGATACTACATAAAAGAACTATAAAAATGATTTGTCTTTTTTAAAATATTTGCGACTCGCGATTATTAAAACTTTACGGCCCGGGTAGCATATCATCGAACCGTAAACTCTATTAAATAAATTTAGCGTTTTAGTTATTTTCAAAGAACTTATCGAGATCTTAATTGCGACCGTGCGAAAGGATTTTTCTGTTGTCGTCGCAGAAAGACGAGCTGTAAATAACGTTGTTATTAAAAGGAACGCTGTCGATCCTGCCGATAAGTGTTAAATATCGTGTGGTTGTATAAGGAAAGAATTCGGAAAATGCAACATAGCATTCCTTTGTGTCTGTGCTTTCGCTGTTCTTGTTACGTGTATTTTTGCGATGACAACGTTTATGGACGTTTAAACGGAACAGCTTCCAATTTTTTGTGCCTAACAGTCGCTTAACGTCGTGAAATGAAATTCTCCTCCAGAGCCTCGCCGCGGCCGGTATTTAACGAGTTAGCGATTTTCTTTTATTTCCTTGATGGTTTAACAATGCCCTGGTGTCCGCGCTATTTTAATTGGGAGCCTCCAGCGACATAGTTGAAATTATTTCTAAATTTTGTCTTCCCTGGAATGTTATTAATTATCCACATTGCTTTTTCAAAAATTTGATTATACGTTACACATACATATGCATACATGGACGATGTATCATCCGCTGGATGCTTCCGGTGTATTGGTCGTGTTACCGATTTTCATTTATTTCGTCGTCGTTGATGGTTTAACCTTAGCAAAGTAATGTGGGGGTCTCAGAGACCCAGATTTTTCAGATTTTTGAATACAATCAAATCTGTTTGTTTACTTTTTATCCTGTGTTATTCTTTATCAAAAAATTAATTAAAAACGAAGCTATTTATGAAATTCATTAGTTGGGGTCTAAGAGACCTCACCTTAGTATTTATGTGTTATTAGACCTTACCTTGCGAGGGTTAATGCCGTTGTGCCCGTGCTATTTTAATCGGGGGCATCATTTTGTGTGTGTCAGAAACGTACTTTACTATCAGAAGTATCCATTTAGTATCCAAACTCTCGATATGAATTGTAGGAACTAATGCCGTGTTTACTCTGACACGAAATGTCAAATATCTCGTGAAGTATTGACATTCCGATGATTTTGGATTAATACAGTAAAGTCGCGATATTTTTCTACCCACTCCACAGCCGGCCAACGCCGCAGCGCGGCGATGATTGATCTCGGCTCGGGTATAGCGGTGTGAACCACTACTAATCGAATTACAAAACTTCTTTATTTTTCATTATTCTTTTATGGGACTTGCACCAACTTATTTGTGACATTTTTCTGATTAAAATGACACCAAACACGATATGATATCCACTGTATTTAATGGTTTGATCGACGATGAAAGTTTAGGGCTCAAGAAAGGACAGCATATGGGAAAGAAAGAGACGCGGACAGTCGTCGCCGACACAGTTCAAAAAATTTTCCACACGCTGTTCCTCATTACGTTCGAAACTTTCATCGTTGATTAAACCATTAAATACAGTTGAAATTATACCGTGCCATTTTAATCAGAAAAATGCCAGAAATAAGTTGGTGAAAGTCCCATAAAAATATAATGAAAAATAAAGAAGTTTTGTAATTCGATTAGTAGTGGTTCACACCGATACGCTTCGGCCGCGCGATCCGTAATTTACATGCTGTCCTTTTCTACGTTCGGCTTTCGTTTGTACTCTCGGCGTGGTCGGCGCGGTAGACGCAGTCTTAAAAAAAATGTCTCTATACGATATGCCTCCATGCAGAACACAGGCCGTTGGAAAAATATCGCGACTTTACTGTACTTCTATACGTACGATAATAAAATGGGTCGATTGGTTTAACAAAAACGATTGTTTTGCATTGATGAATATAGTGCAATTACATCTGGCGGGTGCATCGGTGCATCCACATAAAAAATAAGATGACAGGAAGTTAGGTCGTATGATGACAAATAATAACTTGTCCCTTCCCAGAATCACCCTGTACGCTACCGGTGTATTGGTTCGATTACTTTCGCGAGCCACCGTGCATCTATCAAGGAATTACTCGTACGGTCGATCCGATCGCGATGATGTTTCTTAAAGAGACAGTTGTATTTTATTCCCCGGCGAATAAAGATAAGGAATTGTGTTTCGAGCGCGGCGCTCGAGCGTAAAAGTCGGCGGGATCGTTTGTTCGGGCTGACGTAATCAGCGGCGGCGACCTTCCGCAAGATTGCAAAAATCCGATTCAGAGCGTTTTACGGGCGGCCGAACAGCCGGATGACACACTGAAAAATCGGCAGTAAAACCCCTGGCTCGGAAGGTACGAGGCCTCCGCTTTAAATTATTAACGGCGTGACACTTTGCGATCTCGTATCGCGGGTTAAACATTCTTACGCTTTTTCTCCGAGCTACGTCTCCTTTCTCCTGCGCGTTGTCTTCCGACTGTCGCGCCGCGCCGCATCGCTTCGGCGATCACATAATAGCATAAATTAAGCTTCTACGCTTCGTAGAAAGCGTGAGACAATGAAAAAAGTCGTTCCTTCTCATCCCAAAAATAAAATTATAAGAATTCCAATAATAATATCTAATATTTACGACTCTACACTAGAGTTAGCAGATTAATAGTACGGCTTGTCTCCCCACTCTAGCTTTCCCTCCCACGGCGCTATCCCCCCACGCTTCCGCCACGCCGCGGTCACGTGATACCTTCCACCACGTCCGAGTCACGTGACGCGTTTCATCCTAGGAAGGGCAGCCTTTTCCCTTCAATTCGTGCTCCTCTCATCTGACGACACTGTTCTGCACGAGAGGGAAGCGCGTCACGCATCCTGTCATCGCTAGTGTCGCGAGAGGCGTATTTGGTCACGTGTAGTAGTGAGTATTTTGAGGGGAATACAAGTCTGGCAACTCTATGACCCCTCAGCGGTGGGGATAGGCGATAGGGATTAGTATCAGTGTGGGTTAAAAATCACTCATGGGTCTAGGGCAGAGCTGCTCAACATGCCTATTAGCGGGCAAGTGACTTCATCAGTGTCGCCAGATCGAGGAAATCGAGGGGAATACAGTTTACGCCCTCTCTGATGACCAGATTAATATCTGACCAGTCTACGGTCTTAGTGGGGGGTGTTGGCGTATGCTCATGGTGTTGGAATGGGATAGTGGAAGGGGAAAAGGAGGAGTGGAAAAATCGACCAGTTTTGGTCGATACTGGTCTTCATCCAGTAGCGACAATACGCGTGAAAAATGCGTGCAGCCTCTCCCGCAGGGGCGTGGCTTGGCGCCCGCAAGTAAATCGCCGCCCGTACGGGCAGACGCTGAACAGCTATGGCCTACGGTCTAACTCGCAGGAGTCCTTCGCTGGTGTGTACACCGTGGTCCACCGGAATTAATAATCGCAACGCTCTATAAATCGCGTACAGTCGCCAGTGTTTCAACCGAGCAGGCCTCTAGAACGGTTTCCTGTTGAAAGGAGAACGCGTATCGTCGCGCGGACACCTCGGATGAGGTCATTCGGTGCACTTATTACTCTCGCGGATGGCTTGTATTTCTGCCGGGTGTTATTGCTTCGACACCGGGCGTACCGGGCAGATTTTTCCGAACTGCTTCTCTCAAGGTGGGATGAAATATATTTAAAGCCATCGCGTGTCGGTTATTTTTCTGAATTTCGCCAGGTCGTTCAAGTTTTATTCGAACCATACGTATCCGATTCGATCTGACTCCGGCTGGGATTTTACCGCCGTCCAACCGGCGAGTCCTTGTCAGTGACCTTCCCTCCGATCATCTCATCCTGTCAGCGGAGCCTTCGCGATCTCCGTCCGATCTAATTAAAATCACGCGACCGATGGGTGCTCAGGGTGAACGTACCTCGATCGCTCGCCGAGATAAATCAACCGCCGAGACACGCGCCAAGTTTGGTACGAGTTCCCGATCGATTCGTCAACGGTCTGGATCACGATTGGCCGAGATCGATGGTAATAACGGCACCGCGCGCGCGCGCGCGCACTATCGTACTGTTCAACGGAAATGGAGGAATTCGCGTGGGTTAGAGTGTATCACATTCGGTGGATCGGGAGCGTTTATGTCAATGAGTGTATGCAGGTGTGACAGTTTCAGAGTGATAGCCCCGTCACCGGAAAGGAATTGTGCTTTTCCCTAGGTCGTGAATGAGCTCACTAATCCGACCAAGCTTCGCTGCTGAAATTAGATTAGATGGTAAGGCTGCTGGTCGATTGATGACTGCTATAGTTAGACGCCTTTCCCAACGTTGGGCCGAGAAAGTACCCAAATCACGGGCGCCGCGGGGTCCTGATGTCTAATGTCCAAACACGTTGCGCAACATCCGATCCGACAAACTAGTTTTAAAAGAGTTATTAGCCTCCCGTCGAACGCGGCACTAACTAATGAGCTACAAGTTATGCGTGCGACGCGTCGGTCTGTAATACAGGCGGCCGTTATGTGTGTCCGGAGATTAATCAATACGGAGGACTCATCCAACGATTTCGATTGCTTTCAGCCATTGTAGGCTGGCGCTGACGTTGACGCAATCGGCGAGCGCAATAATGTAATTAAAATACGATAGGATGCACGCGCGGCGATACGAATGACGACTCACAGGTGCGGCCGTTTTAAAGGTAAACTCATCGCGGAGGAATCACGGATTTGAGAAGATGCAAGTGGGCGCAAGTCGAGTTAATGCTGTCGCCCCCGTTCCCAGTGTCTTTTTCAACGCGCAATCGGCTGACCCACTTGCGCGACTCACAGCCTGTGCATGTCGTCCACGATGAAGAGGACGTGGCTGTAAAGTTTGGCAAAGTCCTGGAGAAGCAAAGAGATTCGAGAATCGTCGAGGCTACTTTTAGACCTGGCATAGGTGCAGAACATGCATATGACGCTGGTCATTTGGAGGTCATAGTGTATCACATCATTGAACTCGTCTTGACATCAACTAGAACACTATGAAGTTACAAATATATGGTGCCTAACCCAGACCGAAGATTGTGCACCTCGTCCACGATGAAGAGGACGTGGCTATAAAGTTTGGCAAAGTCCTGAGGAAGCAAAGAGATCCGGGAATTGTCGGGGCTACTTTTAGACCTGGCATAGGTGCAGGACATGCATACGACGCAGGTGATTTGGAGGTCATAGTTTACCACATCATTAAACTCGTCTTGACATCAGCTAGAACACTAGGAAGTTAAAAAGAAGACTGTGCACCTCGTCCACTATGAAGAGGACGTGATTGTAAAAATTGACAAAGTCCTGGGGAAACACGGAGATCCGGGAATCGTCGGGGACTAGAGCAAAGTGACACGATCTTGTATCTGGTTCCGAGGGATCTACAAAAGAGGCCAATCAAGTTTGCGACTGGGTGTGGTGTATAACGCACATCCAGACTATGCTCGGCCGATATGTCTTCCTCTCTCGCAGCCGGTCCAACCCGTTCGGCCCAATGTAAGCCAGTCTTATTCGACTAATTGTTTCCTTTGTGGCGCGCGCTGTCCGTCAACAAGCGCTTTTGTTCCGACAGCTCCCTGAACGGATCCAGCGGATTTCATTCCGGTCGTTTCTCTCTTACGGTGCGGTATCGATGACGGTGCACTTCGCACGCTCAAGGTCAACGCTGTATCTGGTCCCTCTCCCATCGTGGAAAAATTCGTACCGGGATCGAGGAACTGCGCATTCTTTGCATCGTGGACACCGCAGACGCGTTGTCTGTACACCAACCGAAAATACAGGGTGTCCGAAAAGTGCACTTCCGTGAGCAGCGGGATTCCGAAGGTCATTTGGAGCAACTTTTTACTTTGCGAAATTTTTCTCCGTTGCTTGGTTGGGGAGATATTAACGAAATACACCGCCAATCACAGCGCGGCTACTAGCGGCTACTGTTAAGCGCGGCGCTGGCATTGGCCGATTTTGTTTTTCGTCAATAACTCCCTACCGAAGCCTCGGAGAACATTTCCGCAGAGGAAAAAGTTGCTTTAAACGACCTTAGCCATCACCCCTTTCAAATACAACATTTTTGAGACACCCTGTATATTTAGAATTTTGTTAGTTACCTCATCGATCACCCTTGAGACGATTAAAAATACCGATTAATAACAGGACGTGTTGCAGCAACGGGCATTTCATTGATCCGCCGAGCAAGCCGCGCGGAACCCTCTCGATTATTCCCACGCCTCTTTTGAAAAAAAACTTCGCGGAATGATCATCGAGCTAATCTAATCGCGTTCCTGCAAATGAATACCTTGATACAGCTGTATCTGCTCCGCGGCGTATGTACACCGCTCGTACGGGCGCCCTAGTAAATTATTATGTAGCAATGTGGTGCAGTATTGAGCAACAACGAAATTGTTGTTACGAAAACACGGTGGAGAGATTTAGAGACTCGATTTATCTTCTTTTCCTTGGAAGATCCAGCGGGAACCTGTCGAAGTTCTCCGACATTTTTGGCACACCGTGTATACATTTCAGTTTTGGGAAATATGTTTATGACAAAAATGAGTAGGTGTAATTCAAAACAGGAAAAAGATTAAAAGAGTTTTACAATGTCGACATACTATTTTCAACGTATAAAAATCATTAATGAGGAAAATAAATTTTTACTTAGCTCCTATAGCTTGTAAGTGATGTATAAAAATTTTATTTTGCATAAAAGTCTATTAATAAGTATAGCTCGTAACGCACGATAGAATTGTTGTTATTGTCAATGACTGGGCTAATTATCATCTGCATTAGTTATAAAGTACATCACAATCTATATATTTATTATTGTAATTGTTATAGAAATATAGTTTGAGTTGTGTCAATTTTCTTATCACCATCCGATTTTGAACAGCAATGTACAGTTAAGCCTTGATCTAGAAAAGACAGGTCCGTGCCGTGTTTTTTAGAATATGTGGCTCCACTATTTTGTTTGCGTTCTCCAACTTCTTTTGCAAACGTAGAAAAAGACTGCACAGTAAACACGAACTGCACCGAACACAGAAAAGGACAGCATGTGTAAACACGAACTGCGGCGACCGTAGAGGAGGACAGCGCGGTCCGAAAATTGCATACAGTCGATTAAACCATGAAATATAATTGAAATGATATCGCGTTTAACTAATAACGTGGTTGCATGGTTTTCGTAAAACATAGTGGGTGTACGTAAGTGTACCACATGTACGCGTGTCTGCGTATTTCTTTCTGCGAGCTTCTCTGGCCGTTTGTGTATCCGTGCAGGCTGGAACAAGGTTTGTCATCGATAAAAGTAAGGGTCAGTTTTCAATGTCTCGCCAGCGAAAGTTTAACTAAGCATGCGTGTGCCGGGCAATGCTTACACAATGCACAGTGGCGTAATTTCGTACCCGGGGACACCGTAATAAATGTTTCAGTCCTCCCACATTCCCGTTCTATATAATTTACGTAAGGTGTGCAGGCGTATACATATAGGCGAACAGGAAGGGAGTCGTTAGACGGTGATTTTATTTTTCATTCACCGATTTTGTTCTCGAATATATGAAATTCGCTGTCGCCATCTATGTGACATGTTCCTGAATGTGATTTGTCCGATTTATCTACCGGTAATAATACAAAGCATATGGTCGTTCGTTTATACATCGCGGATCCTAATTACTCCAGATAATCGTGATCCGACCGCATCTGGCTGGTAAACGAACATTATCCCGGTACCAATCTCGCCTAGGGCAACGGCGGGCATGGCATGGCGCCGCGACGAACACCTACTCCGTTCCTCGAAGCCATCGATCAAATCGAAAACGAACAACGTCACTGAATCACGCACACGGGGTCGCGGGACCTTTCGCTCGAGCGGGAAAAGGTCGCGCGAAGTGTGTCGACGACGAACGCGAATATCGTCGCAGCGACGAGACGGTTTTGTTTCGTCCTGTTTCAGGGCCTATTTTAAAGCAACCGGTACGACAGATACGATCTTCCGCTACAAACGCATTAAGGACAGAGGTGAAAACGTTTACGTACATTCTTTGTTCGGTATTGGATAATCGTGAGGTCACCAGCAGCTGCTGCTGCTCAAGAGAGAGCGAGAGAGAGACAAATACGAAGCGTATTTCTGTAAGAAAGTAACGGATGGACGCGCGATAAGTATTCAGGTCATCGAGCGGTCGAGAGGCATCTCGTATCGGATACATCATCTTAATGACTTCCTCGTGCGTGGGCGAGTGTTTGCATTCTTCGACGCGGTTCCCGACGGCCATGGCTAACGACCGCCGCGCCGCGACGTTTTCGATGCCTGGCGCCACGAGACGCGATTTGTCTTCGACTTTCGACACCGGGACAACTCCAGCTCTCGAACGCGATGCGCTCACCGGTATCGGAGAGGATGCAAGAGCGCCCGGCGTTTTTCTGGCTACACTTTTGCCATTACTATAGACATATTTAGCGTGCTAAAGGTGGATTCTGTTCTATGCTAGAAGTGGGTATGATCTATCTCTGTCTATAGTACCGGAAAAAACTCATATCCTCTTTGAACATCGCCACTTTTAGCATGGAACTGAATCTATTCCCCCTTGTAGCATTTTGAAACATGGATGTAGGTTCTGTTCCATACGAAGTAGCTAGGCCTATCTCTGTGTAGACCAGCGCTTGGATTTACTTACTACCGACGACCGAGTTTCGAAAGCCCTGCCCCCTCGACCCGGCCGCGTCTCGCTCCCCGTGGCGGCCCTAGTTGTCCTAGGTACCACGAATAGCGAGTATGGAACCTCTGGCGCCTCTGAGCTAGGATCGCTGCTGGGAGCCAGACGCGCGGTCGGGTCGAGGGGGCGTAGCCTTCGAAACTCGGCCGTCGCGAGTAAGTAAATCCGAACGCTGGTGTAGTCTGACAAAAGTGGAGAAAGAAAAATTCCGGGCACCCTCATATCCCCTCTGAACATAGCCACTCCTAGCATGGAACAGAACCTGTACCCATATTCGGCACGCTAAATGTGGGTATAAATGATCTAACTTTGCCTAGACTGACGAAAGTGGAGGAGGAAAAATTCCGGGCACCCTCATATCCTCTCTGAACATAGCAATCCCTAGCGTGGAACAGAACCTGTGTCCACATTCAGGATTCATGGTAAAAGTGGATACATATGATCCATCCGTATTTACACTGGAAAAAGTGGAGGGAGCGGATTGTATTATTAGATGAAATTGAAGCGTTCGCGCGCTGGACGAAAGCAATCTAGCCGAGGTGTTTCTCGAGTGAACGGTAAATCACGGAGCCCGGCGCGGAACGACAGACGTCACCGTTTGCACGCCGATTCGATAATGAAGATATCGCCGCAATTAATCTCGCGGGAGAACGGAAACCCGCGACGGCTTGATTACAAGGCATTATACATAGACTCATCGAGTAATTTCTCGCGATACGGTTTCGCGTTACACCAGCCGGACGCCAGTTAATAAATCGTCCAGCCTCGATGCACGTGGCCGTGTGTATACGCGCGGCGTGATTCCGTTGCTAGCACGAAATATGATTGCCACGGGGGTCATTATTAGCGGTAATCCTTGTTTAGAATCTGCGTTCGTGTGTCCCCACTCTAGCTTCCCCTTCTACCACGCTACTCCCCCACGCTCCCGCCGGGTCACGTGACGCGTTCCGTCTCTGTCGCGCATGTCTCGCGGTGTCGCGTGACTGAGAGGGGTAACTTTTCCCCTAATCTCGCAAGACCCAGCCTGGGCTCGAATGTCTATCGTTAAAATAAGCGAAATATTTACGAACGTAATGTTTCGCGTACACATATAATCGGCAACAATTACGCGGGCGAAAAAGTCGAGAAAATTCTGGGCCGTGTAGTTTAATACGGAATAATCGTCCGCGATAAATACTCGCCTGATAAATTACAGACGGGAAATGTACCGGGTGGCCACCGGTGCGCGCCGCGATCGAGAGTCCGCAGTAAAAAGAAAATGATCGGTTCACGTCGAAAATGACGGCGAATGTATGCAAATTCCAGTTATTATTGGCGGTCCGTCGATTTAATCAGGAAACTTCTCTTGATAATTATACGAAGCGGTCGCTGTCCTGTTATAATGCCGGATAATCATCGCGCATGTCCCCTCGGTTTTCGATCGGATATTGATTACGACAATAAGTGCGGCTCAGCTTTATGCAAACACATTATTGCCAATTTATACGCTAATGAGCCAGATGTGCTTTTGCATAAGTATTCGAGGTTTACGCCCGAGAGCGGTCCCATCAACGGGGGTCTGTTTCCTAGGGTCGCTCTTGCTGGTGGACAAGTTAACACCTTAGCTACCGGGAGCCTATCAATAGGCTTCTTCAATTGTGGTGTACCAAATGGGAGCTGAGAAATCTTCCACACAATAACCCCAAATGATTAGATCACGTCATTGAGGATGAGTTGTCGGGTTATGATTGGCCCCCCATCCAAAAATTCGGGAATGGCTGATGCAGGGTTGCTATAATCTTGCGCACGATCCGTATCTGAATCGCGACCAATTGCACGGCATTTCCACGGCTGAATATGTCTGCGCTAACGCGTACCTTCGTGGCTGATCATTATGAAATCAATTGTTCCGAGCGTCCTGACGATAAACCGTTCGCGTGTAACAGCTTCTTAGCGCGGCCTTGCGATATTACGTCAGAAAAGCAGAGCAGAGTAGAGCAGAGACAGAACGGAGCAGAGCAGGAGAGCAGCTTTATCCACGGATAGCGGGTCTAGAATGAGAAACGTGAACCGCGTGCCCCGTGTCAGCTCTAGCGCGCGGTCTTTGATCGTGTGTGATCGTGAAAGGCTTATTGGAGATAGGCACCGAGCAGACACCGTTAGCCTGCCGACACGAGGTGTCGTGGCTTTCCGAGTTCAACTACTGTAATATCACACTTGGCACTGTTTATTGCGTTTATCGGTCAGCGTTTTTGCGCAATTATTACAAATCCCAAGGTAGCCAGCGTCTAGGCAGAGAGCGGAGATCATTTCCACGATGACAAGGAGGATACAAAAGAGGATCGTTGGGGCAGGAAGAAGGGCATTCCTTTGTAAAAGTCGCTCGCTTCGGAGCAGTTTATTCGTCAAGGCCATCGAAATTAATCGCGCACCATCTGTGTGTCTGAGAGAGTCCGAACGGACTCGTCCACTTCATCCACTTCATCCACTTCGCTCACGTCGTCCACTCGTGAAAGGAGCGAAACGATCCGCGGCGGGAGCACGTACAGGAGAATAACCTCCTCTTTATTTCCTTCGTCCACGAGCTGCAAAGTAATTCGAACGTCCGGCATTTTCGTTTCCGAGAGGGATTTAATTGAGACGTGAAGGCTCCGCACGAGCAAGGTCACCGATCGACGTCCGCGGGGCTTCCGTCGAACAGGGAGAAGTCTCGTTACTGGACAAATGGCACCTCGCGCTGCACATTCGAAACATTTCCCTCCCTGTCGCGAATCCTATCTCGGGACGTGTATCATCCGCGTGGTCCGAACGCGAAACTATACGCGTCGCGACAGGAAGATCTTTTATTGTCCGACATAAAGTTTAATTTGCGCCAGTCGACAAACTTAAGAGGGCCCTGAAAATTGCAGGAACGAGCGCTTAATGTCGCTTTTATATTAAGCACCGACGAAACAGAGCCATTCAATTGTAATTGACGTCTTCGCGAACTCAACATACGATACGGGACAATCAGCGCCGGGAGAACTAATACGCCGGGAGAATCAATACACCGCACCGGGAAAAAATTCCAGAGATATATTAACTTTTCTACCCTGTCTGTTAATGTACACCAGTGTTTCCCAAAGTACGCGTACCCCTGAGGGTACAGGAAGAGTTTGGAGGGGGTACGCACTGATTCTAGTGCAACAATCCTGGTGCAGCAGGAGTCAACTGTTGTGTGCAAAGCATGTATACGCCTGCTACTTAATACCGACTGTTCTTAACGGATACTCAGTGTTACGACAGTTATAGAAGGGGCACACAGATGTCGAAACTTTGGGAAACACTGATGTAAAACAATTAGTACATGCACACAATAGGTATACATAAATGTTTTCCTTTCGTTTTAGGAAATTACGATCCACAAGAAAGTTCGAATCACTGAAAAAGTGAATCGTAGTGCAAGGCTAAAACGAGACACCCCGTATAATTTCCGATCAAACCGTCCAGGTCAGCAGTTTCGTTTCGCTGTCAGATATCGCTACCGTTTAACGGCCTCGTCTAATAGGGAATGGAAATAGTTAGACTGGAATTCGTATCTATTTATGGTAATTTCAGGAATATCTCATCTTGTTAGAATCGCCTTAGATATTGGAAATATCCATAACAGTGCGATTAATCGTTCCGGAACATTTCTGTGCGAATTGTCCGGGAAATAGTCCGCAGAAGCAACGGTGATAATTGGAAATATATCATCGGAATAAATATTTAACAATTTGTCTTGTTACCTAATATGTAGTGAACTTGATCGCATCCTTAGCTGTTAGGAAATCGCGAGCCGCCGGAGCCGCGGAAAATGACGCTCGCGGTGGTCAGTGATTTATCCTCGAAAACGGGTCAACGTCATCGGCGCTCATTTGATCTTGGCATTTGCAACGAGCAACGCGTGTCACGGAGAAGTACCGTCGCGGATGCTGGAACGGATTTCGAAGGAAACCGATCACGAAGTTAACATCGAGCGTACCGATAGTCTTCAGACAATGAAATACACACCATCGAAGCATCGAGCAACAATTTACAAATACAGGGTCTCCTAAAAATGTTGTACTTTAAGTGGCTGGTTCCTGAGGTCATTTCAAGCAACTTTTTCCTTTACGAAATTCTTCTCCGACGCTTCGTTCAGGAGTTATGAACGAAAAATAACGGCCCAATCACAGCGGGCCTACTAGCGGCTCCACGGTGGGCGTGTCCACGGTAGGTGTGTCCACCGTGTTTTTCGTTGATATCTCCGTAACAAAGGCTCGGAGAACATTTTCGCAAAGGAGAAAGTTGTTTCGAATTACGTGAGGAATCCCTCCTGTCAAGGGAGTACATTTTTGCAAAATAAAAATTTTCTACCTGAATTGTAACAAATTGAAGTGAAATATAAATTCATTTTCTCTCTTAATATTTTAAATTCTTCTAGCGTTTTTGAATGCATGAACTCCGGTATTTATAAATGATTATAAACGATCGCAGAAGAGCGGTAAATATAACGTTACATATTCGATCATGCCAGCAGAATCCATCGAATTATTAATTGCGCTCGATCGATACCTAAATTAAATCGGAGAAAGTCTCGCTGCCGTACACGCGCTTCGAGCGTTCGACTATCGCTCGACTAATCGTCCAATCGCTCCGGTCGAACGTACATTATCGTTCGCGAAGTTACACCGCTCTCGGTTGACCTACCTATACACACGCACATTATTTGATACGTTATAATATTGAACGAGCGCCGCATACGATTAGTTTCTGACAATCCTACAAAGTTCACCTTATATAATCTAAAATCGACTTGTTCCCATTCACGAGCTGACCATGGCTGCGGCGTGTTCTGTAACGATCTGTCTTCTTCCACGGCTCGTCATCGACTGCATAATCGATAACCCGAGACGGAATTTCAATATCGATAAACGGCTCCTCGAGGTTTCTTCGAGATTTAGAAAGAACTTCTCGACGCTATTTTTCAAGAAAATTATAGGAATTATAACGATGCTGTACTTTAAACAAAAATTTTTTTGAAAATAAAGTAAGTTTATTAAAATAAAATAGAGTAAATCTACATTAAAATTTAACTTTTTCTAAATTATAATCGACAAAATGAGTTAGCACTGTTTAAAATAATAAGAGTAAAGTAAAAATGAACGAGTAATAAAATAAAATATATATTACAATTATAGTTCCCATAAATACTTATACAGAATGAGATACGGTAACGATTTCTCTTTCCCCACTAGGTATACTTTAGCTTCGTGGTACAGTAAAGTCGCGTTACGTTGCAAACGGCTGTGTTCTGCACGGAGAAATATCGTGTAAAGGGGAACTATTTTTTTATGACTAAGTCTACCGCGCCGAAAGTACAAAGGAAGCCGAACGTAGAAAAGGACAGCATGTAAACACGGATCGCGCTGTCCTTCCTTGCGCCCGAAACTTCCATCGTCAACTAAACCACTAAATATAGTTGAAATTATACCGTGCCATTTTAATCAGAAAAATGCCAGAAATAAGTTGGTGAAAGTCCCATAAAAATATAATGAAAAATAAAGAAGTTTTGTAATTGAATTAGTAGTGGTTCACACCGATATACCCGAGCCGAGATCAGATTACGCGGAAATGTTTACACTGCTCGGAGACCGAGGCAGCTCGAGCTTCGCGGCCCCTGCGGCGTTGCCCCTCAGTGGAGAGGTAGTAGGAGAAATAACGTGACTTTACCGTACTGCGACTTCTCAACAGACTATAGCACTTGCCCACAACCGTCATCTGGTAGACGATATAATCTTGGAACACGGCATATTATCTGAAGCAGGGTCTATAAGTATATGTGGTCTAATATTACAACGATGCTGTATTTCGAAAAAATTCTGTTTTAGGTTATGAGACAGCCAAGAACGTGAGTGGCACGAATTCGATACATAAGGCAGCACAGGTAGTAATGCAAAAAGCGGGTCCCTGTGCTGCCTTATCGAACTGGTTCGAACTGGGAGAATGGGTCCTTTTATAAAAAGGTCCCGGATGAGAGGTTTTTTAGAGGGTATTGGGGGAACCGAAGATCTGTTCCCCCGGAGCCCCACACTACCCCCCTTCTGGGGTGTACGTAAGGGTATATTCCCTCTCATCCTTAATAAAAAAAAAAAAGGTTATGAAAAGATGAAGGCCCAGAGAGAAACGAAAACGCTCGGTCGACGTCGCCCGGTCGATCGCCGCGCCATCGACCAACGTCGACCGAGCGGGCTCGGGCGCATTAGTTAGCTCGACCTTGAAACGCGATACCGTGTCGCGAACGGTGGATGATTTTTCGCCAAAACGTGGGCCGTCCTGGCACGAAGTTATTACTTCGATTGCTCGGCTGGAATAGATAGGATAGATCTCATCTAGGAGGTGGGGTACGGAGAGCCGCGGCCTGGCATTTACTCACAGTTATGTGAAAGGCATATCGGCCGTACCAAGGTACTCCTACATACTTGCACAATACTTTTTGCACCGGCGTTATTGAGTCCGACCGTCGGCAGGACGGCAGAATAATTGTCCAGGGTAGAGAAACTATGATTAACCAAAAGGTATCCCCATTTGCGGGGCATTTTTCTTTTCGAACCGGGATATCTCTTTATCCCGCTGTCTCTCCGTACAATGGCATACTTTGGCTTCTATGGAAAAACTAATGACATCGCCCGATTAAGAGAAAACACTTGTGAAATGGCCCCGAGATTCTCGAACCAATACGAATGGAATTAACCATCGAAAATAAATAGGTGCAATTTATAAATTGTTAGTTACACTATAAATTATTAGTTATATAATAGTTATAACTAGACAGCGGATCTTTATGCAAAATAAAAATTATCAACCTGCGTTGCAACAAACTCGAATGAAATAGAAATTCATTCTCTTTCTTAATATAGTTAATAATCTTCTAATGCTTTCTACTGTTTTAAATTACACCCGCTCATTTTTGTTATAAATCCATAAATATAACACTAAAAAACAAGAAGAATTAAACACATTAATTCGGAATAAGTAAATAATAATTCAGAATATAATTCAGATAGAAAATTTTTATTTTGCATGAAGATAAAAAAAATCAAAAATAATTAGAATTTTGCTAATTCGCGGCGATAGAGTAATTATCGGTCCGCACAATAAAAATTATCAACCTGCATTGCAACAAACTGGAGTGAAATAGAAATTCATTTTCTTTCTTAATATGGTTAATAATCTTCTAATGCTTTCGAATGTTTTAAATTACACCTGCTCATTTTTCTTATAAGTGCATAAATATAACACTAAAAAATAAGAAGAATTAAACACATTAATTCGGAATAAGTAAATAATAATTCAGAATATAATTCAGATAGAAAATTTTTATTTTGCATGAAGATAAAAAAAATCAAAAGTAATTACAATTTTGCTAATTCGCGGCGATAGAGTAATTATCGGTCCGCACACCGATCCGCTGGAAACGGCCGGAATGGTTGCACAGTTGTACGTGCACGTGTAGCGGCGTGTGCGAAACGTAATCGCGATAATCGGTGTAATGTTTCTCATTAATCGTTCGTTGTAACTCAATCGAGCCGGTCGAGCGACTCGTTATGAGCGGATGTTCATGCAAAATAAAAATTGTTTGGATTGCAATTCATTAATTGTTAATTCGTTTTTGTTGGTGATATCAAATAAATTGAAAATAATATATTGTCCTAATATATTATATATAATATTTAATTATAATTATATAATATTATATAATATTTAATTATAATTATAATTATATAATATTATATAATATTTAATTATAATTATAATATATAATATTTAATTATAATTATATAAAAATATAAAAATATTTGTCCTCAGACATTTTTCATTTCTTTACTGTTTGAAATTGCACTTTAAATGTCCGATATAAGATCCGCAGTCTGGTTATGAGTTACGGATAGATGTCCGCCAGGAGAACGAGTCGTATTCCTGACCGAACGGAAAAAGGAAAGAGCGGTTTCGACGCTCGACTGATTTACGGAGCCTGGCATTTCGAAGCTGCGGATTCCGCGGACGTACAGATTGGCTATTAATTAGCAGCGACATTGTAGACGAGCGCAGACGCGAATTGGGAACCGTTACGATCGTACGCAGCCTTCAGACCTTGGCATAATAATTACTTCTCGATTCGATTTAACTGGTTCTACCTGATCCTGCTCGATTGGTATGCGTGTGTCGACCACGAATACACGGGGAAATACTAACAATGGTTTTAACCAAGTACTTATTACTTAACCACCTACCCGACTGAGACTACCCGAATTACCCCTTTCAAGGAGATCCGACATTTTTAACACTTTGCACTTCGAATTATTTTTTAATTTTGTTGCCAACAAAATTACTATTTGAAGAGCTTTGTTTGAAATTTATTTGAAAGGACAGTTCCTCCACTGCTACTTATTTTAAACAATTTTGATTACTAATTATATTAAATATAGCTCTCTGTTGTAATTCAAATTTTGTTGTAAACTTTGTTTTAATTAATGTCTTAAGTTTTAATGTCGTAAAATTTGTTTTAAACTTTGTTGTGGAACTTGTATCTGTTTTAACTAAAAAATAAGAAAATTAAATAAATAAAGGAAGAACCGAACATGTATAAGAACCCGTTTTATTTACATTTTTCTTTCTCTGATTTCTGAGTCACACTCGAGAAAGAAGTGCAAAGGGTTAGTTTTGCAAACCGTTTTTTCTCTATGAAATTCTGAGCTATTAAAAATTACTAATTACTATAATCACAACATAAATATTAGGTGTTAACGTTCGAATTTCCTTGTCGCAATAACGATCGATCGATGGAATTAATTACTGATCGCAGATGTCGATCGTCTATCGCCGACTGGAAATATTAATTGCGAATCATTCTAATTCTAATCGATGCATCCTCCTCTTAATTTATGCCCGTCAGAATTATAAGTTCACGTTGCTTGTTGCACTTTGTCCGCAGCGCCGCGCCGGTGCTCGGCAGCCGAGTACGCCGATTATTTCACCGTAGGTTGGATCGCAATTAAACACTACAGATCGAACGTTATGATGATTACAGGTAGTAAGTTTAAGTGGGCCGAAGGTGGAATAGCTGCGATCGAATGCACGAAGTTGCGGCGGGTCGAGACCTAACCAACACACCGGAGCAATGCATCGCACATCTACTCATTTCCATTCCCTCGTCGAGCCGCGAACGCCGGAGATGTTTCCCTCGAGAAACTTCATGCTCTCCCGTGCTTTTCAACATTTTTAGAAAATCTTTAGCGAAATGATAAAACGATTCGAATTATTGTTCTCGCGACGAATAAAAATGTGTCTAGCGAAAGATCCAATTGTCGAGTCATAAAATGTGGTTCGATAAAAAATGAGCGGCACATTTATTGTACAGGGTGTATAAAATGTAATTGTGTGTATGGTGTATAAATAACTATTTGTTTGTGACATATGGTTCCTTCTTCAAACTTTTTCTCTTCACGACCAGTAGAACATGTTGATGTAGAAAAACAAACTTTAACAACAATTTTCTTTGGTATAAACCTGCTCTTTACTTTACCAGACTCTAAATTTGCGCCTTTCTCCTATAAATTATTATGTATTTGGTATGTAATCCGGTAGATTTGTACCCGGGGATCCTGCAGATCGAAGTTTCGATCCTGTAGGATTAATGGTTCAGGAGTTATGGCTGCTTAAAGTTAAGCAATTTTCAGTGTTTTGCAAATTGCTCAACTTTAAGTGACCATAACTCCTGAACCATTGACCCTACAGGATCGAAACTTCGATCTGCGGGGTCCCCGGGTACAAATCTACTGGACCACATAACAAATACATAATAATTTATTGGGGAAAGGCACAAATTTTGCGTCCGATAAAGTAAAGGGTAGTTTCTTTAGCAAATCCACCGATCCAGAGGTGCAGATTCAACCCTAGGACGGATGACCATTACTTTTTATACGCCCTGTACACGAGGCGAGCAACTAATAGGCGAGACCGGGCAAGAAATCGTTGTTGAATGATCGTCGTGTGCCTCGCGTAAACTATAAAATGTTACTTAATTGGCGTTATTTCGTTAACGACCGCCCCGCTAGAATTTTCAAATTCCGGTAGCATGAGTGCGAGCCGGCCGAGCGAATTCCATGAATATCTCCCGCGATGATAGAGCGATTCCGTGGCGGTGATTTCTTTTCCCCGTGGTCCGTCCGTGTAATTTACAATTCATTAGGCCATCATTTATTTCCATTATATCATTTTTACATCCGATTATAAATCGCTGCGTCGCGTTACGAATCGCTTCTGTGTCGGCCTTCCCGGGGCCCGGCCCGGCCCCGACCCGACCGTGACAAATTGCGTGAGATGCAAATCTGTTTAATACCGGGCATTGGGAACGAAACAACGACTGTCGCAGCGATAAGATCCGGCTCGAAGGCCGGAACAACGAATCACCTGATCGACGACCGGCGGATGATCAGACGATTGCCCCTGCTGCCGAATTTTTCGATGACTGGGCTAGATTCGCCGGTGACTGATGACAGCCGCTCCCGCTATCTGCCGCGTAATGGATGCTGTTTCATCTCCGCCTGACCATGACACCGTCTCATGGATTCGCCTCGCAGTCCGCTTGTGAAACGGCGAAAAACAATGCACCCGAACGAATCCGTCTGGCACTCTGTCACGCGAGTTCGTTAGCTCGTGACGTGAATTATTGTGGAACCGACCCGCCGCGCCGCAGTACATTCTGTCGCAGACGGCCTCCGAGTCCGACGGGCCACGTTGTTGCGCGAGATAGGGACTAGCTGGACGAAACAACGCTCTACAGGACGTCCCAAAAATGTTGTACTTGAAATGGCTGGTTCCTCCGGTGATCTCAAGCAACTTTTTCCTTTGCGAGATTCTTCTGCGTGGCCTCGTTCAAGAGTTATCAACGAAAAACACGGGCCAATCACAGCGCGTCTACTAGCGACTCCGCGGTAGGCGTGTCCCGGTAGGCGTGTCCACCGTGTTTTTCGTTGATATCTCCGTAACGAAGTCTCGCAGAATATTTTCGCAAAGGAAAAAGTTGTTCCAAATTACATGACGAATCACACCTCTCAAGGAAGTACATTTTTGCAAAGTAAAAATTTTCTACCTGAATTGTAACAAACTGAAGTGCAATATTTCATTTTCTCTCTTAATATGTTCGATAGGTTGGAACTAATATAACAGGATTTTTAAATTCTTCACGTATTTATCGTAACAAAAAATAAAATTATTTGCTAATAAGTCGCTCTCGTTCGGAGGTTCACTAGGTCCGTGGACCGCCTCGTTTCGAGCAGTGACCCAGTTCTACGTATACCAGTAAACTAAATCAGAAAATCGTAAACGCAACGTGCACGCGTGGAAATTGCATTGGTGCGCTGGTGTATTGGTTCAGCAACGGTGCAGAGGTAGAAGGCGTATAACGGGGCAACCGAGCTTTGTGCACACGGTGCCGCCATAAATCACGGGAAATACGAGAAGACTTTAATGCCCGTTGCGATTTTTATCCTCTGTCGAAGTGCACCGCTTATTTTGCTGTCGTTTTGGCCCGGAGAGAAAAGAAATGCAATTCGCCGGACGCCGGAGCGTTGAAAGTATTAAATACGCGAGGCGACCACGCTCGCCGCGAATTACGTGAAATATCGTGATTTATGCGGCCCGAGATATCATCCGTCCCACGAAAAATCTTGTTTTAAAATTGCGTCGCGCTACCGGCGATCGCCTTCTCGATCTTCGGCTTTTCGAGCGTATAAATAAAACCACGGCGAACAGCGGCCTTGTAAATGAACCTGAAAGCGAATCGAAACTGTGGTTGGAATACATATACACGTACAGGGTGTATAGAAATTATGTATAAGGTTTGGTGGAAATTGGTGCAAAAATAATTTCAAGGTCAAAAAGGTCAAACCTTTTTTTTCATTGCATCTTAATCTACTTGTCACGAGGATAAAAAGTGCAGAGGAAACCATCAGTCGAAACTCAATCGTTCTCTTAAAAAATTATGATAAAGCTTTCTTACTAGCTGATTTTATTTCACGCGCAATATTCTTACAATTTTTTAAGAGAACAGTTGACTTTTTACCGATGGTTCCTTTTTATCCTTACGAGGAATAGAATACAATGGGATACGAAAATGGTTGACTTTTTCATCTTGAAGCTCAAGGTCGAAGATAATTTTGTGACAGCTTGTTTACATCAATTTCCACGAATTCCGTAGTGTTCTGGTATTACGTCTGCCGACGAAAATATCAAACGGAGGAAGCTAGAACGCTGCAAAGAAAAAAAGATTCGTAAAATTTCGCAATACGCCGCTCGGATTACGGTAGAGCTTGTACCGGCGAGTAACAGGACTACGTTTACGAGTAATGAAACGCTTCATCGCCGCGTTAAGTTTATTAAGGAAACGGGTAGAATTTATCGTGCTAGCTGATACGCGGAATTTTATGAAACTCGAATGCACGCGCGAACGGTATTCCGGCCGTTGTTCGCGCGCACCCACAAGGAAACCGGGAGCCCAATAAAATCGGTCGCAGCGGTTGCAAAATATGACAACGTTCTGTCTCGTTAATTATCGTTACGCGCGTTCGACGGCAATTTGTAACATAACCCATCTGAAATTATCGCACACTTGAGAGCAGGATTTACGAAGCAGTCTGCCCCATTGTGCGGAGGACTTGTCCAGGTGTCGAACGATAATTCAGCATCGGAATAATTATCCGAGCCTATTCGGGCCTGCGTGCGCGAAATAATCCTGTTATTCACTTTCAGTAATACGAACATCTCGAACAGCTTAACCGGCAGTTTTCTGCTGAAATTGTCAAATTTGAGGTGACTTCATACTGGTGCTCGGCCCCTAATGGGTCGTATACAAGTGGCGAGAGCGGGAAGTCCATTCGACTCAACATTTTATATTTACTTTTCTCGAATACGCTTTTCAATTTATCCTGCCGTTCAACGCGGCGATTATCGGCTCGGGACACGCGCAAAGCCCTCGCGCAACTTATTAGAAGCGGCCCGTAAAGATCACCTAGCCAAGAGAAACACGAAATAAAATATCAGGCAGCACGAGGGATAAAACGACCTTGTTTATTCCTCAGCTGTACGAGATATTACGCCGTGGTCCCGGTATATTTATCGTTGACATTTTAAATACGGCTTTATGCCTATTTACTTCGGGCCAGCTTAAGATATGGTTCAACTCTGACACCGACTCGTTCGTGCACATTCGTTACTGTCCCTGAAGACGTTCAGTTTTGAGATGTATACAAAGGGCACTTGGCTACTTTAACTTATGCGAGCCAGAGACACACATCCGTGTACGAAGGTCTCTACGATTTCGTTCACAAACTACACTCTTATCCCTCTTCGGATATACAAAGTGTTCCAAAAATGTTGTACTTCAAACGAGTGATTCCTGAGATCATTTGAAGCAACTTTTTCCTTTACGAAATTCTTCTCCAAGGCTTCGTTTAGGAGTTATTGACGAAAAACATGGACCAATCACGGCGCGCGTTCGGCTGACCAATAGGGTAGCGGCTCGGCCAATGCCAGCGCCCGGCTCTGCGCGATCCGCTAGTAGGCGCGCTGTGATTGGCCATTGTTTTTCGTTGATAACTCCTTAACCAAGCCTTGGAGAAGAATTTCGCAAAGGACAAAGTTGCTTCAAATGATCTTAGGAATCACGTCCTTTTGAGACACCCTGTATCTATACCGACCATCGCCAGTCAAAACAGCTATACACTTGCTAATAACTGCACCCTGCACTCCACAGAATAGGCCAGTATACCATTAGACCCCGGCGCTGTATCGAAACCAGGATTCGATCAATCACTTCTTTATCTTGTCTCAAGCGTATCGATTCGTCTGACCGGTTGCCTTTATTCACCGATCGATTCTTTTTTCCACGGACATAGCGAAACCCTGGACGCGAACCGTGATCCCGGTGCAATCCCAATAGGACTAATCCTTCTTTGAGACGATAGGCAATACGGTCGGTGGTGCGTGATCTTTCACGTGATACAGCGTTAATTAACAACGCGGCCGCAACACATGTTATTCGACTACGCTTCTGGTTAACTCGCGGAGATACCGTGATTGCGACTCGCTGAATGGAACTGGCCGGTTCGTTTCACATCCACGTTTTACGAGGTCAAAACTTATCGGCAACATATTGCTTCCCGTCCTCGTATACATTGGTCTCGAAACCGCTGTATCGCGAGAAACTCCGTCCGACACCTTCTCCGCACCCTTTAATTACCTCTCGCTAGAAACCCGACGAAAGATTTATGGCAGCAAGCTTATTCATCCTTTTGTGCCGCGACGTTGGCTGCCCGGGCCGGTAATTGTATCGCTCGTTTTCTTATGAAGATATACCCAATTGCTAAACAATATCCGACTGATCGTTTAATGGACAATGACTTCGGTTTCCTTGCTCTCGAAGCTGTGGCGTCCCTCTGTATCTATCCACTTTTATCCGGGAACCCGTTTCACCGGACATCAAGCAAAAGGCCATTCAAGTTTTTGTCTACGTACATGTCATTTTTTTGGCAGGAGCTCAGATAGGATCCCCTAAGCGCGGCTGGCCGCAGCGTTTTGCGACCCTAGGGCCTCCTATACCCCAGTCCTCAAACTTCATCAGAAGTGATCGCTTGCGCCTTTTTTTATTGTTTTAGGTGGATGGGGTTTTAATGGACCTACGCAGAGCTTCGCAGGGTCATCCAACCCCAGGGAAATGAGGGACTCCGCAAATTGGGACTACCCTCTAAAGCTCCTGCCTCCATTGGCTCCTCCGGCAGCCTTCTCCTTCTGTTGAGATTTCCGGAATCGTCGGGAGACTATACTTAGGCTAAAACTATGCTTAGGCCAAGACTATACTTGATGAGAAAGGAACAGGCGTGGTACCAGCCTGAAGTCGTCTTCTCCAGGAGTTAATGCGGATAGTAGGCCCCTGGAGAAGCCAATTATTATTTCGGGTCAATTAGTTAGTAGAGGGGCAGCCCATTGGCTGTCCCGGGTGTTAGGATTTTTTGGTAGGTATGGGTACGCCTCCATCCGCGACCCGAGTCCCACACTACCCCTTTCTGGCGTGTGCGTAACGCATTTTTTCCTACACCCTTAACAAAAGAAAGGCCAAGACTACTTGGGCCAAGACTTCAGCCATGCGTCTGCGTCTAGACGACGATTGGAGTACGGATCTTAGGAGATTCCACCTTCACTTTTGCGACCGACTATAAACATTTTGGAAACAATTCAACCCTTTCTATACGCGACAGGTATTTCCCGGATTGAGTTATGGCCCTACGGATCGGCAAAAATGCTGCAGCGTACGCGGTAGCAGGGTCCCAGTAGATAGCAGGTATTCAGTTACGAGGAGGCTCGCGAGGAACGTAAAAATGGTCCCCGGAGTGTGTTGGCCAGTGGATGCGAGTGTGTGGCGAGTGTGTGGACTCGAATTCGCGAAGGTCGTTCAATGCCGTCCGGGTCCAATGCCTCTAAATAATTCCGGCTGGTATCCCGTCTACGGGTGGCTCTAACGATTTACCTTTTTAGGGTGAACCGCCCGAGAAAACGGCTCCACCTCCTCCCGGATTTATTAGCGGGTCAGTGTAAAAACCGTGCGAGGGGGGAATTTTATGGTTCTAAGTGATATTCCAAGTGGTCATTGACGCCACGGATAAGTGGACATTTTATCCCTTTACGGTGGACGTGTTGCTACGGTTTTTTCGCCGCTTTTTATGCCTCAGCTCTGACGCGGAACTTTTTTTATATCGAGGTGTCGTTAACCTTTGTCTCGTTTCTTTTCGCGCGTCGACTCACACCGTGGAATTCGATTCGGTCGCTCCTTTGTCCAAAAACTGATGTATGGTAATTGTACCTATTACTGCGGTATAACGCTTTTAATATTATTCTCAATTTCTCATGAAATAATTATATAGACAGATCTTTATGCAAAATAAAATTTTTTCATGTGAATTACAAGAAATTTGAGTGAAATAGAGATTTATTTAGAAAATAATGTAACAGTATGTAAAATGTAATTTTTACCATAAATGCATAAAGATCCGCTGTTTAGTGATGCATATAAAAATATTATTGCTGTTTTACTTATAATTGTTTGTACACGTTCGGTAGTTTAGTGATTTATTGGTAAAATCATGTTCCTTGTCACGCAGTGATTCTGTAGTGTTTAAATAATTGTTTGGTAGAAACAAAACTATGTTAGCTTCATTCTATGTTTCTTGAAATGTACTGAAACGTACACCGCAGTAATAGGTACATTTACCCTAACTGCCCTCTAGCGATTCGATCAGAAGTTAGAGATACGACGTTTTCCCAGCACGTACACGCATCGATCGATTTACCCTGTGTGTTGCTCTTTCACACGATAGAGATCGTCCTGTATTATCGTTTGATTTCTCTTTCATTTTTGAGGAATCGATATTTTTTGCCAAGGCTAGCAGCAATCTCCTGAATTCGTTGCATAGAGCGAATCCCCTTGACACGACGGAACGCGTCGCTCGCGAGATCTCGGAGACCGCGGATCCGGTATCGTAATCTTCGATTTCAAGAAATTGCTTGGAAGGAGATTTGCGTGAAACCGCAAAGAATTCCGCGCGGCCGAGCGGAATAAAAGTTGTGCTGACGTACGCAGGCGTTTTATCGTTTTGTCGTGCACTCGGTTCCCGCCTCGGCCCGTGAAATTACGCGGTGGATACGTCACATTGTGTGCTCATAAAGACCGCTTAATTGCTCGTAAGGACTTCCCCGCCCCTCCCGTCCATGGGTTATCCATCCGGTTTAAACGGAGTCTCGCAAGCTCACCTTGGGGATGGGATCGATTTAACTTCTTGCTTCGAGAGAAATAACAAAACCATTTTCGTTGTCGCCCTTGCTTGTCCGATTTGTGCGGTTCCGCCTTCTTCTGGGGACGCTCTTTGTTCTGGAATAAAGCCAGATACGCGACGGTGTCAAACGCGCATAAGTTCGCCAGTTAATCGCTCTATCAATTTTTACGAAAGGGTTAATTAAGAATTGAAAAGGGTGATTATGGTATTTGAATTGCAAATCCAGCTCGCACGTGCTGAATCGTTCCGCGAGCTGATCCTCCGACCATCGAGGCACCTGTGACGCGTTCGTCCGCGGAATTGCCACCCACAGGGGCACATTGTTAGTGGATGCGCACAAAGGCCCCGGGGTCCGTCTCCCAGCGAGAAGCGGAATTTCTCGAATAGGATGGTTCACGCTCCTGTGTCATCGTCGTGATAAGGAAAAATTCCATGGGCGGTGACTGCCAGGCTGGGCCGGGTCCGGTCGCGCTGGGCCCGACTCGACCATCGGCCGCCAAAAATTTAAATTGCCGAGGTAAACAGAAAGCAAACAGCAAACCGGCAAACAGCGCGTAGGAATCCCTGCGGCTGGTGGTCGGGCGCAAGGGGATCGTCGCGTACACAAAACACAGGACACGGAACGCAAAAGGACTATGGGAAACAGAGGTGGTGCGGGATGGGCCAGGACGCGTGGCTGTTTATCGAGCTGCTGGGTTCCTTCGTCCTTGCGGAGGTCCTCCAACCCGGCCCATGGGTGGCGTCAACGGCCCAAATATATGACGCAAGGTATAGCCCAGCCGAGATAAGGACAACCGAACCTTTCCAAATTCTTGAAATCGGCGCGCGTACGCGAACGCGACGAGACTCAATGACAAGACGTCAATGGGTATAATAAGATTGTCAAAAGTGGCCCCGAACCAAATTTATTTTGAGTCACAACGTTCGATAGAACTCCCACAGAAAACCCTCTGCGACAAGTTTCAAGTTGGTACCCCTACCACAAGGGTAGTTATAGGATGAGCACGGTTTTATGAATTATGTCCTATTTCTTCTGTTCTGCTCGACAAAAAATTACGAAAAAATTCATGAACATTCTACCTAATAGCACACACGACTGTGAATTATTTCAGAATTTTCCCTCCGGCACAGAATTGCCGATTTTATGTCGAAGTTTTCAGAGTACCATGTTCATATCATTTTTTTAAAAATCGATCTTGCAACCAAAAATTCTGAAATAATTCTCAGTTATGTGTGATATTAGGTAGAATGTTCATGAATTCTTTCGTAATTTTTTGTTGAGCAGAACTGGAAATATTGGGTATAATTCATAAAACCATGTTCACCCTGTAGCTACCCTTGTGGTAGGGATACCGACTTGAGGCTTGTCGCAGAGGGTTTTCTGTGGGAGTTCTATCGAATGGTCACTTTTCAGCATCTTACCTAATGACACACAGGACTGTGAATTATTTCAGAATTTTTGGTTGCAGAATCGATTTTTAAACCCTCCGACAACTTGCTATTGCTTCAGAAGTGGCATTAGAAAAATAAGCAGCGACACCGCCATTGGTGCAATATAGTTTAGAATTCGACTGATAAACGAGCTGGCATATGGCAGTCAGAAATATGACTAAACTGGAAAGGTGCATCTACTCTACGCGGGTTTAGTCTACCGTGAAATTCCACGGCGTGGATTTTAGCTAACGCGGCGCAGGGAAAACTCTCGACAATTGCTCTTTTTATCAAATCCGCCATCATTCTGCGCGCGGCAAATAAGATTGCTTCAGGGAATCGAAGGCGGCGAACGGGCTCTTGGGAAACGCTCGCCGCGCGCAAAGTGTGAGATTCGACTGGGTTTCATGCGAGGAATCTGAAAATCAATATCCATCTCGCACGAAATTAATCAAAGGTTCAAGGTCAAAAGGTCAACCACATTCTTTTTCATTCTACTCGTCACAAGGATAAAAAGTGCAGAAGAAACCATGGATCAAAACTGAACTGTTTTTTCAAAAAATAATAATAAAGTTTTTTCATCATAAAACTGATTTTGTTTGCATTCTATTTTCGATATGTTTCAAGAAATAATTTCCAAGGGCTCCATTAACAGCACGCTGTACATATAAATTCCATCTGACCGAGGAATAAAAATGTATAAATTAAATTCAGTTTGGTAATGTTTATAACTTTACTATAACTTTTTAAGAGAACGATTGAGTCTTGACCGATGGTTCCCTCTGCACTTTTTATCCCTGTGATGTGTAGAATACGATGCAATAAAAAAAAATTGTTGACCTTTTGACCTTGAAATTAATTTTGCGATGTTACATCGATTTCCAGCAAACCGAGGGTATAATTTCTGTACACCCTGTACAGCCACTTCTAAACGATCTTTGATACGTTTCTGGTGGAAACCGGCTGCGTCTCGTCAATCAAATGGGTGTCCGCGTTCGTCGATTCTAATGGCGGTCAAATAGGACGTGAAAGAGTTTGAAAAATCTCTTTACTGCTGCACGTTCCCTTGAAATTTGTTGAAACGTTGTGGCGGCTCCGGCTGCAGAAAAGTTCCCAACGATTAAAGGGAACGATAGCCAGCCGAATGAAAGAAATTACACGGCCGATACCGCTCGATTAAAATAATTGGATTAAAAGTCGAAATGGGAGCAGCCGTTCAAACGCGAATGTGACACAATCTTCGATCTACTTTTCAGCCGACAAGAGGATTTACAGAGTGTACTCCTATGCGGTGGCACGGCGCGATACCTGCACCGAGTTCGCAGATTAACACCAAATTTTTTCAAGACCTTCCCGTGGAGCGAGCAATGGCCCTGGTGTCGATAAGTTTAGCGCCATTCGGTCTCTACAGCAGGGTTGCCAAGTTTTTCTGAGACAGTTATGTGACATATTGCCCACAACTAAAATATATATACGAAAACAAAATTGATATATATTTTCTTTATGTACAATATGCACTTAAAAATATATTTTATATGCTATATATAAATTGTTATCCAGTGGCACCCAGTACACCCTTCGCGGTGATCGTGTTAAAGCAGGTACAAAATGTTATTCTGGGATTGCAAAAGTGGTAGATGCAAATGCCCGATTGAAACCATGACAGAGCAAGTTTTCTTTATTAAGCAATGTATCAGTTGCGAATCTAAATTAGAGAGTTCCGCGGCGCGCGGAATAAACTATCGGAACTATCTCTCCCATCCGTTTTAATTAATCCTGGCGTCCACAGTTCGTCATTTCATTAATAACCTGCCACCGGTCGAAGAATTCTTTCCTTCCGAGGGAACGGCGGGCGGCTAAATTGAACTCCTCCTAAAATGGATAATTTCAAATCGAACGAGGCGACGAACCCGGACAACGTCGTCGACTCCATGAGAAATTACAACCTTGCCGACGGCCGGCCCGATGTCATAACCGGCAACACGTTTTTATATCTTCCGCGCGCGGCCGTGTGTCAGCGCAATAATGTTTACAACGTCGACTCGTTCCGATGCGGAATAATTAACTATATTCTGAAGATTTTATTGACGGACCGCGGCAGTCGAGATTTACGAACTTGCCATCGCGTCACGTCGTGTCGGAAACCTCAGTTTCATTGACTTTAGGATACCTAAACCAGGGATCTTAGGATGCTAGGGTCTTAGGGTCTTAGGACTCTAGGTCTTAGGGGACTAGGGTATCTAATCCAGGGACTCTAGAGTCCTATGGTCCTAGGGGACTAGGGTACCTACCCTAGGTATCCTAGAATCCTAGGGGATTAGGGAACTAGGGTACCTAATCCAGGGATCCTACAGTCCTAGGATCCTAGGGGACTAGGGTACCTAATCTAAGGATACTAGAATCCTAGGGTCCTAGAGGACTAGGTTACATAATCCAGTGATTCTAGAATCCTAGGGTACCTAATCCAGGGATCCTAGAGACCTAGGGTCTTAGAGGAATAGGGATCCTAGAATCCTAGGGTTCTAAGGGACTAGGGATCCTAGAATCCTAGGGACCTTAGGGTCCCAGGGGACTAGGATACCTTACTTACACAAGGATCCTAGAGTCCTGATATCCCAGGATACTAGGGTACCTAATCGTTGTCTCTGCAATCATAAAGCAGTAGTAGCAACGCAGGAGTATAAAGTGTTTTGCTAAAGAACCCATCCTCTCTTCTTCATCGTTTTATTCCCAGCCATTAATTCTGTGCAATCTCTGCAATCTATCGCTTCCTAAAATCTCAATACCCTAAGTTAGAGGCTCCTAGATCCGACGGGAGCGCGCGCGAGTCAAAAGACGCCGCCGAACCGCTTATCTCGGTTCCGACGCCTCTCAGCAGTCTCGGGCGGGTCGTCGACGTTCAACAGATTCATGGCTCGCCTTATCTTCCCTCTCAATAAACTTGTGAATACTTTAGCGCCCGACGTGGCGCGGCGCGACTTAGTCCTTGGTATAAATTAGTCAGTCAAAAAATGGTCGGGTCACGCGTCTCAAGTGGAGAATTCTTCGGGGTCCTCTGGGTCGCGACGGGCAGGCCGGACCGAAATGATGTTGCATTATGTTAATTCGCGGCTGTATCAGCGCCTTCCATCTCGCTTTCCTGGTGGAGACGGTCGTCGGGAATCCTCTCGCGGGTAAACGCTTTCTCGAGGAAAATAATGGAGGATCTAGAGTCGCCGGAACACTTGTGTCCCCACTCTAGTTTCACCTTCTACCACGCTAGTCCCTCACGCTTCATCCAGGGCCCGACATGTGCATGTGTCCGATAGAGAGGGAAGGTAACTGCTTCCCCTCAATTCAAGTAAATTCCCCTCATCTGGGCGGAGCAAAGGGGTAGCACGTTTGTTCCGGCCACTTCGCGATGACCATCCTGTACGTGCACACGTGCACGCGCGCGCGTTGTCGCAGCGGACGCTCACAGGACGATTGACACACACCATTCCAGAAAACCGGTACGAGTAATCTGCCTGCATGACACCCTTCGCGAAACTCCACCAACTCCACCCTACGCTGGCATCTGACTATATGTAGAAGCCGGAGAGATAACCTCAGTTCTATTAATAGAAGTGGGGATCCTCTGTCCTCCTCGCAGCCACCCACGTCTCCTTTCATGACCGAGTGGTCTGCGATCCAGCGTGGATCGCGTGGACCTGCCCTTTGCTGGCACACCCCCTCTTCAGGTCTATCGTCAGCATAGAAAAACTGCTGTCATTCGTGAAGAACATCGGTTCTCTGCATCGACAGTCTGCAACGAGGTTCGAAATAATTCCGACCTATCTACGCCAAAGATCAAAGACCTCGGGAGAGCTGGGATCGCGCGTGCAACGAACAATGCCGCCTATCAATTTGAACGTGTCACTGCGATCTAGCCGATAAATTGCCTAATGATAGGCGGCAGTTTTTACTCCGCCGTTGATATATACGTTTGTGCAAATAATATGGCTGTCGGGGATCGATCGCGGCGTTTATTAGAACGGCAAGGACACAGAGTCGCCAGATGAGGGAAGGGAGCACGAGTTCAAGGGAGAAGGTTGGAGAATATAAATTTCGCTTGTCCGTGTGGATGGCCTGCCAGGCTGACAACGAGATTGCTCCCTTTGACCTTGACCTTCGATTGACCTTCCGACCAAGGCCACGAACCAGGGTCGCCAGATGAGGGGAGGGAGCACAAATTGACGGGGAAACGTTACCCTCTCTCTGCCAGTACTGGATTAGTGACATTGGGACACATGCATAACGTCATAGAAGGGGAAGGTAGAGCGAGGATACAAGTCCTCGAAGCAACGGGTCACTAACTCCGGCATAGGAGGGTCAAGAAGATACCCTGCTCGCCTTTAACATAGCGCAAGAAAGAGCGAATTGTGCGGCCGGTTCGTTTAAAGAATTGGACGCACGAACGAAACGAATCTAATTGTGAGTCTCACGTGGAATAGAAACATACCGCGTGAGTTATCGCAATACCGGAGCGTGTAGGCAGGCCTTTTCTCGCAGTTGATGCTGGGAGAGATCAAAGAGATTACAGAAGCGA
The DNA here is from genome assembly GCA_028455795.1 of Lasioglossum marginatum. Lineage (NCBI taxonomy): Eukaryota > Metazoa > Arthropoda > Insecta > Hymenoptera > Halictidae > Lasioglossum > Lasioglossum marginatum. Next base: position 6,292,117 of record CM052249.1, read on the forward strand.
GACGCGGGGGTGGCTGCAGGCGAGGCGACGCGACGCCGCGTGACGATCCCGGGGCGACATGCGACATGCGGCTGCACGGGATTTCGTAAGGTGGTTCGCTCGGCGAGGACAGTTATTCGCCTGGAATCCAGTCGGTCGTTGTTATCGTTCGGGTTTAAAAATACCTGGCGCCATCTGTTTTGGCCATGCTGGCACGAGCGCATCTGGATGCCCGAGGAGAGGTGTGAGTGCGACCCGTTGCGCCGCGAGTTATTTCCAGAAATGCCCTAGCGCCCTACCAAAACATGCGTGTTTCCGATTTCGCCGACATTCCATCGATCCCTCTCGTCGTTGTTTCTTTTTAGCCACCGCCTCCGACCGAGATAACCGGGATCGCCCTAGCGATCGTCTTGCTTCTTTTTGCCGTTTCTTTTCGAGGATATTTCCCTCGGGTGTTTTTAATATGTCTAACGTCATGTCGGGCGTGAACAGGGCGGGGCACGTCTCTCGATATTGCATAGAGCAAATATTTTCGTGCCCACAAAATCTAGTGCCATACGATCCCTGGGTTAGGTACCAGTACTCTAGGATCCCTAGTTTAGGAACTCTAGGACCCTAGGATTCCTTGTTTAGGTACCCTAGTACCCCGAGCATCCCTAGTTTAGGTATCCTAGTACCCTAGGATTTCTAGTTTAGGTACTCTAATACCCTAGAATCACTGCGTGAGGTACCCTAGTACCCTGGGATCCCTAGCTTAGGTACCCTAATACCCCAGGATCCCTTGTTTTAGAACCCTAGTAGAATATATAATAACAATTTTTGATGTAGCTACCAGATCGTGGAAACGAACGAACTCAGACCTGTTGGTAAACACGGACCGTCGATGTAAACACAGTGTCGGTCAAGTCATGTCGATGAAAACAGTCGTCGACGATTTGATCTTGTCGATGTAAACATAGCCTCGACGAAAGTCGACATCGGTCAAATCACGTCGATGACAACAGTGTCGGCGAGATGAGTCGTCAACGATCCCAGGCTAACCCAACTTTCGCCGCGATGGTTCATATCGGGAAGATCACGGCGCGTTTTCAAGCAGGAAATATTCATCGAGGAAGTTACATTGGATCAATTGATTGCGACGAACATTCGGCTGTGCAACGACAGGAACTTGACAATACGCCAAGCGGGATTAATGGTAAATAAAAGCACTTTGTTCTTGTTATGCAGCGACGTCGGATGTGCCTCGTTGCCGACAGAGGAAATGGGGATCATCTGCTGTGATTCGTTCTCATGCGACAAGAACCGAGCGGCGACGTATCGCGCGACGCGCTTACTACGTGCCAGCTTCTTAATAATGCGTCTCTAAATTCGAGAGGCAACGGGCGACGATGACCTTGCTCCGAGAAAAATCCGAGTCATTGTTATTCTCCATCGTTTGCATGGCAAATGCTCACAGAAAAACACATCTGTCAACGCTCTTCGTGCTCGTTACTTTTTTCAGCCGTTTTACATTTTCAGATCATTGATTCTTCCGTCAAAACATTTTTTTTTGTTTTGTGCATCATGAAATCACACAAAGTATCAATTATATATTTGAGGAAAAAAGTCACAACTCTATATTTTTATAGATTCTTTATATAATTATTAAGGTCCCGAGATATCTAAGTACGCAAAGTACCCCCATCCGGAATACGAAGAAAATCGATCCCGACTAATAAAAGGACTTTATGAGAAATTGGTGTTGGTCAGAAATGACGTATAGGCGTAGAAGTCGCGCAGTTTCGTGAAATGCCTGATCCATTGTTGAAATTCTGTACCCCGTGTACTAAACGTTGGAGAGCTGTCGGAGCCGTTCTCCAGTGCCGTTGCATTCTGCATTCCCCGGACCGCAGATAATCCGCGACCTCTTGAAAACGCAACCTCCTCCGGTCAAACGTAATCTCCGGCGAGCGCTATCATTTTTTCGGAGCTGAACAGCGGTACAGGAGAAATGGGCACCGTTCTCCCCGTTACGGTGTACCGTTACCAAACCACGAGACGACCTTACGTGTGGCTTTTGCTACAATGCACATCGTGAATTCCGCGCGTCCATAATGCCTCTCTTAACGGTACCTCGAACCTACAGACCTATCTTCCTCGTTCTTCCGCTTTATTATCGAAAATCTACCGATTGCGTGCGCTTAATGTCAACGGTACACGCGGTCGCTAACAAGCAACCGTTCCTTGTTTCTCTCAGTTCGCGAGATGCCTCGTGGCTTGGAATATATAGGGTGTCCCAAAAATGTTGTACTTGAACATGATGATTCATCAGGTTATTTGAAGCAACTTTTTCCTTTACGAAAATGTTCTCCGAGGCTTTGTTGAGGAGTTATCGACGAAAATACACGCACCAATCACAGCTCGGCTGCAGCCGACGGTATCCGGCTCGGCCAATGCCAACGCTCGGCTCAGCGCGAGCCGCAAGTAGCCGCGCTTTTATTGGTCCGTATATTTTTGTTAATAACTTCTTAACGGAGCCGCGGAGAACAATTTCGTAAAGGAAAAAATTACTTGAAATGACGTCAGCTCTGTGAAGGAAGTGCAACGTTTTTGATAAACCCTGTATGTATACAGGTTTTAGAGCAAACGACTCGGTGGATCGTACGGCTTTCAACCTAGAATTCGGTATTGGACATTGCCCTTTGCAGAGAAAAAGGTCGAGACAGTCGACGACGCTTTCTACATGCAAATCGAACAGAACTTTTTGGTCAACTTTGAATGCTTGCTGTGTCCTACATCATTCTGTGTAACCATGCTCTGTGTTACGTTGTGACAGAAACTTTCGTAACGTTCGAGTTCCGGCAATGCTTCTATCGATCTTTCATCGAGTCTTACGTTTGTACTTGTAACACTTTTTCTTCCCCGCTGGACGCTTGAATTGTATTAACACTGAAGAAATTATATTGAAATCGGAACGATACAATTACGAAAGAGAATTTCAAGTTCTCCAAACGTTTCTTTTATACGTTTTCGATTCACAAATAGCGTTTAGAATGATACCTAGAGCTGTAACCCGAAAATATCGGGCCGGGTCGGGCCGAGAATTTTTTTTCGGGATCGGGGCGTGTCCTAAATCTGTTTCGGGCCTAGAAAAATATCGAGATTCTAGATCTGTGCGAAAACCCAAAAATGTAGGCTCGGGCCGGGACGGATCGGGTCGGGCCGAGAATTTTTTGCGGGATCGGGCGTGTCCTAAATCTGTTTCGGGTCTAATAAAAAATATTGATATTCCCGAACATCTTGGGAACCCATTGACCGAAATACTTTCGCGGCCCGACCCGATCCGATATATTCCCGAATCGTTCCTGAGGCTCATCGGAGAATCCGGTAGCAGCGAAATCCTTATTTATTTTCTAGCGTGTCGGTTCAACCGTTCCGCGGGAATATAGAGCTCCGATGACAAGGCGACTACGATAAATTCCCTCGTAATATCGGTTGACCGGTTTTCACCGAACGTTTCATGGAAACGGCGTGTAAGTCCGCCACGTTTCGCCATCGAGCGAAAAGTGCATCGCGTGAAACTGAACTATCGTTTCCGGCACAATCGACCCATTCTCGTGGACTCTTTTTGTATCGGCTGCTGTGACCGTTTTGCGAAACGCTTGCCGATTCTCGGTTGAGATACGCCGACACCTGCTTCGTCTATCTTTTGTATCAAATACAAAAACGAAATTTTTTCAAGGAAGTACATCACTTTTGGACTTTTTTTTATTTTGGGTTCGTGTCCCAAAAATGTATTTCCTTGGAAAGGGCGATTCCTAAGGTCATTCGAAGCAACTTTTTTCTTTGCGAGATTCTTCTCCGTGGCTTCGTTCAGGAGTTATCAACGAAAAATACGGTCCAATCACAGCGCGCCTACTAGCGGCTCCACGGTAGGCGTATCCACGGTAGGCGTGTCCTCCGTGTTTTTCGTGGATATCTCCGTAACAAAGCCTCGGAGAAGATTTTTGCGAAGGAAAAAGTTGCTTCAAATGACCTGAGGAATCTACCCTGTCAAGTATAACATTTTTGGGATCCCCTATATATTTTATCGCGCACGTTTACGCGGTCGCTTTTGTGTGGGGATTGCAATGAAGCGCGGGGATCCGTACAATAGCGGTCGGCGAAAAAGCCCGGGTTTAATTATCATCGTGCGGGACTGAAAAATTCGACTGGAGAAAAATCCGTAACAGAAGTTCCGCGCGATCTTTCAATACCGATCGGCGCGCGTTCGTATTTCACGCAGGTGCACCTTCGGATACCACACACAAGACAGTGGGGAGCCTGATAAGGAGCGCAGTGATTTATGCGTGAAATTCTCGCAACCTCTGGAACGCGCGCGCGCGCGCTACATGCTTACACGCTAGCACGGATGGATCCCCGTGATTGCGATTGTTCCAATGAAACGTTGACCCTTGCGCCGGGCTTTCGTTGTTTAAACTAACCGGGTGATGATTTATAAACGTCGATTGCGAGGAATCTCTTCGAGCTCAGAAAAATTCGTGAAAACGTAATGCTATGCAACCGTATTCGGAATGATCGCTCTCTCCCTGCGAGATTTATGTATCCACGCCCAGATAAAAGTGTCTCGAGCACCGAGACGACACAAGCGACGCGACGGAACCATCGATTCCGCACACAGCCAAGTAATTTATGAACTCCTGGCCAACAGCGGAATAGAGACAATATATCTCTGGAATTCCGACATTAATTACCCACCCGGTACAATCTATAGCACCCGCGATTAATAACAATTCAACGGAATCCGAGGAGAATATAAATTCCGCTTCGATCGCTTGCCAGGCTGACAACAAGAGTGTTCCCTTTGACCGTGACCTTCGATTGACCTCCGGTTAACCTTCGGATGACCTTCCGACCAAACTCAGGAACTACAGTCGCCAGATGAGGGGAGGGAGCACCAATTCAGGGGAATAACGTACCCTCTCTTTGCCAGTACCGGATTTGTCACGTGACACATGCATGAAGGAATGCGTCACGTGACGGAGGGTAGTAGATGGAGTGGGGAGACGACTCTTAATCGAGACAAATTAATGATCCCTCCTGTCAGAAATTTTGCTACCGATTTCAGACGTTTCGTAAACATTCCCTCCTATCCAGACAAATTAATTATCCTCCTCCTGCCAGAAAATTTTTTCAAATTGTTTATTACACTGCAATTTCTCGCCGAGGATATTCATTAACATCATTAAGGAAACGTGCTGAGGAACAAAGTCCTCCATTAATATCCAGATAGCATTGAGACATCTTAAAGAAATCGAACGGCTTCCGAACGGCTCCCGAAAGTCTTCTGAATGTCTTGTGTTACAAAACGGTACGTCTTAGAGACGTCTTTTAGATGTAGTTTAGACGTCTTTTTAGACGACGTCTTCGAAAAGACGTCTTTAAGACGTCTTATTTCAGACGTAAAAACGTCTTAAAGACGTCTCCCAATAGACGTCTTTAAGACGTCTTTTTGGGAGGTAAGACGTTCAGACCTAAAAACGACGTAAAACAGACGTCTATGAGACGCCTGGTGCTATCTGGGTACCAACAGCACAGACCGATCGAGGCGACTGAATTTTAATTGAACTTTACGAGTCGCGAACACGCATTTATCGAGATTCCGACGAACATTTACGCACGCTAAAAAATAAATCGATGTACCAACACGCTCGATAAAGCTCGACAACATCATCCGTACAACCGACATTACGAAACAGGACACGCGCATTTTTATTCGGGACTGTTTTTATCAGCGGCGCGTCGAGCGGGCCTTCTTTCAACTTGTTCAAACGATTTATCGCGAGCATCGATTGCACCGCACGTTTTGCCACTGACGAGACAACGCTCGTCCTTCGTTAAAGCAGCAGGGTGTATCAACGGCGAGTATCAATTTTCGCGCGGGAGCCTGTTGTTCCAGATGCTTCACAATTTAATTAACCGGGACGGCATCGCGCGCTCTATATCGTCCAGCGTCGCCAACGTTGTCGCCAGCTTCCATTGGGATTGCGGGCCCCGCGTATCGTCCGTTAAACCGGCCCATTATCCAATTATCTGGGACTCCTCGCCGGACCACTGCTGCGCACGCTGCTGCCTCTGCTAATTAACCATCGTGGCTACACGCTCTCCGAGGTATCGCGAACTTGAACGAATTAAGAAACCATTCCAATGCGCCCAGGTGTTCTACTTAATGGGTCCATTGCGTTATCGCTTTGCCGCGATTGCTTTTTAGTAGGCCCCGCCGCTTCCTGATCCTCCCACTGTCGAAACATCCAATCTTGTAGATTGGACTAATTTCAATGTTTGAATATTTGATATTTTGAATAGTCAAAGTTTTGAATAATTGGAAATTTAATTCTGAATATGTGGAAACTCGAAATTTTGAATATATGAAGAATTTGAATATTTGAAATTTTGAATAACTGAATATTGTTGAAATTTTGAATAGTTGGAATTTTGAATAACTTGAGAATTTGAATATTTCAAATATACGAAATTTTAAAAATGTGAAATCTAGAATATATAAAATTCTAAATATTTGAAAATTTGCATATTAAGTAATGGAATATTTAAATATTTGAAATTCTGAATATCTGAAAAGTTAAAATTTTGCATACATGAAGCATTTGAATATTTGAAATTTTGGATAATTAAATTTGAAATTTTGAATAGTTGGAATTTTGAATTACTTGAAAATTTGAATATTTCAAATATACGATATTCTAAAAATGTGAAGTCTAGAATATATGAAATTTCAAATATTTGGAAATTTGCATATTTGGTAATGGAAAATTTAAATATTTGAAGTTCTGAATATGAGAAAACTTAAAATTTTGAATATATGGAACATTTGAATATTTGAAATTTTGGATAACTGAATAATTGAAATTTTGAACAGTTGAAAGTTTGAATAGTTGGAATTTTGAATAACTTGAAAATTCGAATATTTCAAATATTCGAAATTTAAAGACTGTGAAATCTAGTATATATGAAATTTTGAATAATTGAAAATTTGCATATTTGAAATTTAGGTAATGGAAAATTTAAATATTTGAAATACTGAATATGTGAAAACTTAAAATTCTGAATATTTGAAATTTTGAGTAACTGAATATTTGAAATTTTGAATAGTTGAAAATTTGAATAGTTGGAATTTTGAATTACTTGAAAATTTGGATATTTCAAGTATACGAAATTCTAAAAATGTGAAATCTAGAATATATGAAATTTTAAACATTTGAAAATTTTCATATTTGAAATTTTGGTGATAGAAAATTTAAATATTTGAAAAAATCTTTTTTATTGTTCATTTTATTTATTGTTCATACTTTTTTCCCGATCTTGTTCATTTGATGGAACAAACGAGCAGAGGAGAATCGATCCGAAGTACCGAGTTCGATTTATTTGGAAAACGTATTTAGAAGTTGTTCTGCCCGGCAAAGTTTCTCCGATTCGTTTAAAATTCTCTGGGTTCGATCGTCCCTTACAAGTTTCGACGAGGAGTGTGTTCGACGATATTTGCTTGCGTTCATTCGAATTCCTGACACAATGGCTGCCCGTACCCTGGGATCGAATAGGCACAATCGAAAGTCAGGATTACCGTGTCGGGACCTGGAGAAAAATCGACGGAATTCGAGGCGGGATACTAACCGGGGAGATCACCAGCGCGGCGCGGCGCGGCGTGGCGGCGAAGAACGTGCATCGAGACGAATGCGTGCACGTGCCGAGAGCTACGTCGGGGCCAACATTCGCCGCATAATCATACACGGGCCGGTGCGTAATTAGCAGCTGCGGAACGATTCACGACACTGCTCGTGGTTACAGGAATTTTCGAAGATTAATGTACAATCATGCGCGATTAATCATTCTCCTATTAACTCACGGACCCCTGTGGATCCTACGTCTATGCCGCACAGTGGTCCGAATCGAGAAATTCAGTGACATTTCGCCAAAAATCAACTTTCTCATATTAATATCTGATCAACACGTATCTCTTCTTAAATGTTCATAGATTTCGAAAATGAAGAAAATAAATCAAATATAATTCAGATTTGAATTATACAAACATTTAAAGTTGGACATTTTAAAATTGGAATCTTTTACGCGGAAAAACTCTTCTGTTTCTTCGTGATGTACTGAGAAGCTCAGTTGATATTTGGTCTCGATTTTTTGTTTGTTTTGAAGAGCATTCTTTTGAGATAAGAAATCATGCACTGGCCAAGTCGATCAACTCCACTTTCTGAAATATTTTAATGGTCCAGCGGCCCCACCCTCAATTTTTATTAATATTGTGTGGAAAACAATGGTTGTAGATTGAAAGATAACCCCCTAAAATTTTAAGTCGCTAACTCTTCATATAAGGATGATATGAGGACAAATACCCTTGACTATATCATTTTATTTCTCGGTTGTTAATTAAGATATTCAGATAAAAAGAAACGAATATACTCGAACTTACCTCCTTTATATTATATATTTTTTTCACAATTGTGATCAAATTAAGGGTAGAAAAGGATCATTTAATTTTTTAGGGGTGGGAATTGCAAGCAACCCTTCGTGTGACGAGTTCCAAAAAATTCAAGAACAATGTTCTGTTACCTATCTAATATATACAAAAGTTTCAAGATGATCGGATTGGTGGAACGTAGTTAAATATTGAAAAACAAATGAAATTACACCATTATAATAGTATAATGTATAGTGCAATGTTTCTTACTGTTATGCCGCATCACCCTTCCCGATAAGATTCCAAATCAACATTATCTTCGCCCTTTTGCCCAAAGCTGACTCAAATCTTTGGCTGGATTAAGAACGGCAGAGTTACATGTCCGGTGACACATTTTAGTGTAGACCAAAGGTCCTTATAAGGAATCTATATAAGGAACCCTCTCATTGAGCGGGACTCACTTCCGAGTCATCAGTTAATTTGTAAGGACGTATACTTTCTGTAAGCTCGATTTCTTGTGAACAATCTGTTGGTGTGGCCTACTCAATAAACTTCAAGTTATAAAGAAGAAAAAGGATTATTTCTCGAGGGAACCCCATCGTTTCCTTCTTCACGGCATAACATTACGAGCCTAATTATGTCCCTTGAATAAATCTATATTACGATTTCTAGAATTCTTTTTTACACCTACATAATGTCTATTTAGAAATTCGGAGAGATATGCACAGAATTTAATACGATGTAATTTCCTAAAAATGGTAATCATGATCACGGATCAGACCTTTCCCCAATTTTCGCGAGATCGCCGTATCTAAAATCGTCGCCCCGTTGCATAAGGTAAAAAGGTTCGGGAGCATAAACTTCTGAAGGAATCGCGAGAACTTAACATTCTACGCTTGCATAAGGAAGGTAGGATCGGCGACCGCGTGCACCGCGCGTATGCGTTTCAAGCGTGAACGGGAACGAACGTTCGACCAGTGTGTCCCGCCGTTAAGTATAGCAATCACGGGCAAGATAACGCCCGTATCCTTGACTCTAGGCGCGCGAGCGCGCGTACCGCTGCGTGCACCCCACGCCCCACGCGCCGCGCCACTACACGACACGCCACTACACGACACGCCGTACCACGTCACGGCGCACAGTGGTCCGAATCTAGAAATTCAGTGACATTTGTGTATAACTTTTGAACCATAAGAGATATTGCCATGAAACTTGGACTTCATAATGTAGTAATGTTACCTGACAGATAGGTTAAAAAAAATAAATAACAACAATTACATATTTTAACAAGATAAACAATAATAAATATAAATTTTATTTAACTGCATATCTTTTAAAGCTATTCAATAATTAATTTTATAGCTACCGCACCTAATTGTTTATGTTTTTTCTTACAGTTTATTCGTGCAGTGGATATATGTTAACAGAAGGATCAGATGTTAACAGAAGTCTATGAATAAATCTTCATTCGTAATCGATCTGGAAAATTTTCTTGTATTTTTCAATCTAAATTATTTAAAATCTTTGTGTTTGCTTTCTAAAGCTTCTTCCGTTAATTGGCCAATCTGAAGTAAGGCATACTTTATGATTTCTGCACCATGAATCAATATTTTGTGTACAGATGCTGGCATATAGTACCAGCTGTAATTTGTGATAAAATATTTAGCCGTTCTTTCTGTATACTCCTTGAATTTTATAATATCTATTCGCTGCGAAGACGAAATTACCTGTAATATAATATAATTTTTTAAATTAAGGTTGTATCAAATCCAGCTTTTCAAAATCTATTCAATACAATACAATGGGATTATATTATTTATAGAATTTTTTATGGTAATTGTCGTACACTGGCAAATTTGATTAATATCAGTCTGTCTACGCATAAGATGATATGCCGCGGATAATAACTTCAACAGTGGGATAGCGGGGGAAATGATTTTTACATGATCTTATAGGGGAAGATCTACTGAAAATATTCCATTTTGTTACAATCCGCGATCCCCTGGGACAAAAAAGATACACCTTGTCAACTGTAAAGCATTTTGAAATTTTTCTTCATTTCATTCAACATTATGTTTAAAAAATATTATAGACAATAATTATTAATGGCGTGCACGATTTCTTATCTCAAAAGAATGCTCTTCAAAACAAAACAAAAAATCGAAACCAAATATCAACTGAGCTCCTCAGGACACCACGTAGAAACAGAACAGTTTTTCCGCGTAAAAGATTCCAATTTTAAAATGTCCAACTTTAAATGTTTGTATAATTCAAATCTGAATTGTATATAACATTTAAGAAGAGATACATGTTGATCAGATATTAATACGAGAAAGTTGATTTTTGGCGAAATGTCCCTGAATTTCTCGATTCGGACCACTGTGCGGTGCGGCGCAAAATGTCCAAATAAATCATTTTTCGAAAATAAAATTAAAAAGTAGGAAATTAATTACAGACGAATCTATAAGCGAATATTAGGAAGATCAAACAGTACATCAGTTTATAGTGTAACTTGTTTACATTGTGTTATGAACAAAAGACGTTTTTAAGAAATAATCTTCTAGTTTCGGAAGAACTGAACTGAGGACTCATCTACTGAAAACCAGCAATAAAACAAAATTTTGTTTATAAATATCGTTATTCAATATTTAAATAAATGACTATATTTATAATAATATCATATTGAGATTGCTTTCAATATAAATAAAAAACCCCACTTTGTTTCATGTCTCTATCATGAACAGAACAAAAGTTATTGAATTTTGTCCAAAAAACAGTAGTGTGCGCATTGCGAATGCCACCGAGTCCACACGAAACCATTCATAGACAACCAGAAGAGAGATGGGCCCCGACCGATGTATCGCCAGATTAAGACTCGTCCCCCCACTCTACAGTCAGGAGCATAACTGATCACACACACTTTAAATCAAAATAGCTTTTTTATGAATGGGCCAAACGACTTCAATTTCTCTGTAAGGCTAGAAGAATTAGTTTAGTAAATGACGTCTAAAAAGTTTGTTGAAAGAATGCATTTCGTCGGAATTGTGGAAAAACAATAGTAAAAATTGATATTTACAACTTGTTTAGCTGGGCCAATAACGAAAATTTAAAAGATGTGTTTGGTCAACACGTATTAATTATATACGCACAGAAAATTTCATTGGAATTGGTTAATTGGTTTACGAGTTATAAACAATAAAAACTGGTAAAAATTGCAATTTTTCACTTTTGATCGTTTATAACTCGTAAAGCAATTAACCAATTTCAATGAAATTTTCAGAACGTATATAATTTATACGAGTTGACCAAACACATCTTTTAAATTTTCGTTATTGGCCCAGTTAAACAAGTTGTAAAAATCAATTTTTACTATTGTTTTTCACAATTTCGATCAAATGCATTTTTTAGACATCATTTACTAAACTAATTCTTCTAGCCTTACAGAGAAATTGAATCGTTTGGTCCATTGATAAAAAAGTTATTCTGATTTAAAGTGTGTATGATCAGTTATGCTCGTAACTGTATTTTCCACCTCTACAATGCTATTCCCCATGCTATATTCCCCTCGATTCGTATTTCCTCTCCTCATCTGCACGACGCTATTCCTTCACGATCCGGTCACGTGACACGTTTCGTATCTGACGATGTCACAATGCCACGTGACTAATCCAATACTAGCAGAGAGAGAGGGGGTAACTGTATTCTCCTAATCTGATGACACTGGTCGTGACGCGCCACCGAATCCTGAACGCAAACCTCACAACGCGATGAGGTTATGTATGACGAAACCGACACGAGGAAAATATCATGGTTCATTGCGGCGAGGCTCTCGTGTCTTCTGTTTTTGCATGGGGATAATATACGGGATCCTGGGATCGATCCAAGATTTTTAACGGTCGCGTTCGAAATGCGCCTTTATCATCGTCTCGTCGGTGGAGAAACCACTTTTGAAACCGAGAGGGGCCATGATCGAGCACGGTGCGAGAACATTGATGAAATCACTGTTGGAAAATGTCACGGTTTATATGTACACAAAGGGTGGTGTTCCTGAAAGTGTATGACGGCTCGCACCGAGGACGCAACAAAGGTTGAAGTTAGCGAATTCGTGACATTTATGCTTATGACGTAATTTAGAGTTATTTCGTGTACAGATACTCGGCCTCGGTGTCTCGGAATGAGGAAATAGTGTGCCAGCATCAGGGTACTCCTGTATCTTTCGCTGGATATTAGAGATTGCACTGATTCGTGGAGCAAAACACAATATGTGGAGAGCAACAAGTGGATCACAAGCGATCAGAGAGTGACGCAACAGCTGGCCGATCAACATCCTGTCAGGCTCGAATAACAAGCAGTGTCGCATGACCTTTGTTCGGCGCGCATGCCGTAGGTCAGTTGCTCCCGGGGCCAAAAAACGGTGACTCACGAAACCGTATAAGCGTTTCTGGCCGCGCAATTACACGCTGAACGTGGTAGCTAACGTCCGCATTAGCATAGGCGAGAAGACTCACACCTGAGACCCTGTCCTTCGGATCGATCTATTCAGAGAGAAGGGGCACTATCGAAGTGGTCACAAGTGGAGCACGAAGGGGCTAAATCTTTGAAGGGATGCGTAGTCTTGGGAGAGAGCCTGCTAAGACACTTTCGCTAGGTGGGGTGCTAACATATTTCGCGATCGGTAGCAAGAAAAGCTGGCGGGCTTGAACCGCGCGCCTTTTCTTATAGGACATCGCGTAAAAAGTGAAAGTCCCAGGTCCCCCCTTCCCGGTGTATCGTTTGATCGGAGCAATTGATGTGCAAAATCAGGCGCACGCGTCGCTAGAACATGGAGGAGCGATGTTACTCACCAGGAGGAAAAATACTGTGCTCGTGGCGGTCGCTTCGAACGATATTCCGCACGCCATGTCTCGCGATCGATCCACCAGGCTGCTCCTCCTCTACCAGACCATCCTGAGACTCGTCAGCGAGGCATGCGGCTCCCGGCTTCGTCGCGCTTCTGCTCGGTTAAACTCGAATCACTTTGCCACCATGAAAACCACCACGATTGTCGAACCCTCTCTGCTTCTACCCCGGGGTCGGCGGAACCGGTGGATGAAGGGTGTCCAAATTCTTGGTGATCCTTCAGGGGATGGATGTCAATGCAGCCAGCCACGCACGGGTATACTTCTGGATGGGGATCTATTCAGGTCCTCATTTCGTAGGAGGTCGAATCACCTCTTTCAGGTCCCGTGTCTCTCCTCTGATCACTGTCAGATGATCCTCTTAGGGTCAGGTTAATCTCTTGGGGTAACGGATATCGTTGCTCGGGAATCGATAATGAACCGCGCGATTCCTCCGTGTCGGCTGATCGGTCAAAGACGTGACGAGGACTAGACGACGCAGCTGATAGCGGCAGGCAACACAGCTCTCGGTCGCTCGAGGACAAGACAATCCTTCGAGTTTCTCTCTTCTCGTGGTTTATAGGTGATGATTGCGCGGTCCTAACCGTAGCACAGGGCTCGGGCAACTGACAGCGGGTCAGAGCCGCGGCACACGGCGCCACGCCGCTCTCACAGCTGATCCGAGAGAGCCGATCGCCTCTACTCGCCTCTCTACCCTCTCTACCCTCGCTACCCTCTCTACCCTCTCTACCCTCTCTCTAACACGCGATTCTCAACCTTCGCCACTCTGTTCGACTCCCTACGATCTACCGACGCCAACCGGAACACTACTTCTTCGAACAATTCGTGTGCCTACGTTCTTGATTGGATCCTAAGACTACCAGGACATATTTTTAGATCATTACTTTTGATCCTGATCTCGGGTTTCGGTGTTTCCTACGGGTCCTTCCATGGTTTTTGCTCCCGTTCGATCCTGCTGGACAGACAGGTAGCAAGGAGATCCAGACGCAGGACCTTGGGAATCGACGGGTACTTCCGCTGGGGAAGGGTCAGCTTTGTCTTCATGTATTGCCACTTCTTCGAGGTATCTGTTCTTTGTTTGTACAAATTGGCACTGCAGGATCCCCTCCATTTTAGGACCCTAATATCCACACGCGTATTCGGCTACGCTAATTCCGGCAATTAATAATAATTAGACTGCGGATTTTATGCATTTATGACGAAAATGTATGGATGGAATTTAAAACAGGAAAAACATTAAAACGATTTAAGGACATCCATATATTATTTTCAATTTATTACAATTGCTAAAGATAGGAAAACATTTTTATATGGTTCCTGTATCTTGCAAGTGACGAAGAAAATTTTTATTTTGCATAAACATCCGCTAGCAATAATAATAGAGCACATCCTCTATTATCTGAATTGTTTGTACGGTAAATCGAGCATCGATTGCGCAAAATCCTCGAAAGTAAGATCGCGTTTCGTCAGACGAATTTAATAGTGTTAAAAATCCGAGTTTAAACTGTACTTGTGCTCGGAACAAGCACGTTCGGCGCACGCGATCCGAATACACAAATTTCGAGTGAGAGTTTTTATGAGAAAACCGGAGATCCACGCGCAACTAAAACCCATCCGTGCGCTCTTATATAATTGTCTCATAATCGATGGAAAAAATTGGCTCCGATATTGTCGCAGTTTCTTTTGCAGCGCTGCTCCTTTCAGTCGCTCCTCTAACGACAAATCTGATCGGCGCGCGGCGTCGAGGCGCTTTTTTTCCCGGGGCACTAGTTCACCTCGTTTGTGCGCTAATGTTATGACCGTGATATTCAAGTCGAAGTTTTTGTTGCCGTAGCACGTTGCGAGAGAAAGTATTGCGAAACGTGTATTACACGTTGTAGCGTAGTTTTAACTGTAATGATCGAATCGCGTCAACGGCGTTAATTTATCAACCTCTGATCACTATAGAAAGGGAAATTTGACGTTGATGAATTACCATCCCGAAGATATTACCGGCCAGATTGTTCGCGTTTCTAACGTGTTAATTAGAGGGGTGCGGGAATCCGAAAATTTCGGCTCGGGTCGGGCCGGGTCGGGCCGAGAATATTTTTCGGGCTCGGGCGGGTCCCGCGTGTGTTTCGGATCACGAGAATATCGAAATCCCTGGAAACTTTGGGAACCCGAATTACGTTTCGGGAATAGCTTTGACTGCTTCTAAGGCACGTCGTTTATGCCACAGTTATATTCAACCTTCGCAAGGTAATGTGGAATCTCAGGGACTCCAGCCTCAGATTTCTGAATAGAATTTTTATATGAATAAAATTAAATCTGTTTGATTACTTTTTATCCTGTGTTATTTTTTATCCCAAATTTATTAAAAACGAGGCTATTTTTTAAATTCATTTGCCGGGGTCTAAGAGACCCCACCTTACTATTTATGTGTTATTAGAGCTTACTTTGCGAGGGTTAACAAACCTAAATACCTAGGCCCGAAAATCTGGGGAGTCCCGATATTCTCGAGACCCGAAATACGTTCGGATTCTGTCCGACCCGACCCGACCCGTTTCCGATATTTTCGGGTTTTCGTTCACCTCTACTGTCAATACAAGATATTAAGATATAATTAAGATATACCTACCAATTTCGCCTACAAGATATAATTAGACCATAAAGCGTCTTCTAATTGCTGGGCCGGGTTAATCAGCGCTCTAACACTATTCGCTGACATTGAACTATAGCAAGACGGTCGGAGGTCCCGAGGTTTTTCATCGACTGCACGTCGCGAGCGTGATCGTCCGTCACGAGGTCGCGTACGTGAGCCGCAACAATTAATATCAGGCGTATTATTCATAAATATTAATGGG
>CM052249.1:6308400-6344578 GCA_028455795.1 Lasioglossum marginatum
GAGGAGAAGAAAAATCGACCAGTTTTGATCGATCCTGGAGACACTGGTATGATCTATCTCTGTCTATATATTTTATCATATTGCTCGTTCATTTTCTGAAGAGAAATTCAAATCGAAGAAAAAGCGATACGCCAGAGCGAAGTAGCTTTGTCCGCGTGCATTCAAACATTCCGACCTCACCCGATTCAAGTATGATTTAATCTCGGTTAAGAGGTTTAGGCCCATTCGAAACTGCCGAAATATTCTCGCGCGAAAAGAAACGGCGCCTCTTACCCTAAGCTATTGGACACTGGGCATCGTCAGGGGCTTGATTTAAGCGAACGTAAATATAGATCCCGGCATTTTTTTCCCCATTTCGCACGATTTTTATTTGAATCGGCTACCGGATTCCACCGTGGAACGTGATCCCGTGTTTCTCCTTTTTCCCTCTCCGCTCGGCGACTCTCGGGTTCGAGGCTGAATCGCGAGTGGGCAAAATCACGGCTACCTGCTGGGAATCCTTCTAATGGATTCGATGATGCTCCTTCCGCCGTCCTTGTTCAACATCCGTGACGTGTTCCCTACGCCGGGTAGTGTCGTCAGCTATTCCAAGATTGGGAAATGACCGCATAAAAGTATCGTTGGGTCTCGAACGACCTTGACGACCTTGAACGACCTTGGGCGACCTTGGACGACCTTGAGCTACCTTCTTCGTAATATAGGTCATTGGATTCATCCCGAAACCCCTATCGATCTTTTCCAACCGTACCTTGTACCATTTATACCTCCCACACGAAAGAAGTGGGTAGGTGTATAAATAAATAACACAGAGGAACACCAGCAGACAAAGACCAGTTTTAGAAAACTAATTTATAACTCTTGATTGTTTGCTACATCAAAATTGATTGCTACATCCGAAAAAGATCCGTGCAACACAGCAACATTTGTAGTCGAAGTTCTGTTCGGATGACACGGAAAAAGTGCACATCATCGAGAATGATAAAACATGTTGCAGCCACGTGCAAAATTAAAGCTACATTTTCGTTCGGAAATTGTCCATGTTCATTGTGTCGCAGCTTCACGATAAAACGTCGTAGAATATTCGTTCTGGGCTCATTCTAAAGCTTGAACCTTCCACTTTCGAAAGCTGCTGTTCGTTTTTCTCGACAAAATTTTGTACAGTATTTAACGGGTGAGAGAGTGAACATACTTTCTTCCGAACGAGCCTAGCACAGATCGACTAACACTATGACGTTTTTCCATGAAGTTGCGACACTTCGAACGTGGGCAATTTTCGAACGAAAACGTAGCTTTATGCTAATAGCGTTGGAGTCATCGAAATACAGGGTGTTCCCATGCGATATGAGAGGATACGTTAAAATCTGGAAATACTTGGAAAGTCCCGTACGGATATCATTCGCAGACTCATCCTCTTAATCATCGAACCGTTGCCTACCGCAACATTTGAACCTTGGACAGAGACTCCATCCTCGGCCGAGCGAGAACGTCATTGATCCATCGACTATCGTAGAAAGACCCAGGAATTCTCGTGATTTCATTCACGAGTCGCCCGAGACGATCATTAACATTACCGAGCAGAATTTAATCTCACGATTAGTAACATCGGGAATTTCTATGCGTAATTGTTGCGCAAGTCTCTTCACTGAGGAAGATTATTTCTGACGCATCTGCGTGGGATCAAAGTGGCCAGATGAGGGGAATTGAATTGAATCGAGGGGAAAAAGTTACCCCTTCTGTACCGGATCAGTCACGTGACACTGTGGCGCATGCGCAACAGAGGCGGAACGCGTCACGTAATCGCGGAACGTAGGGGAATAGCGTCACATGACCGCGGAAGCGTGGAGAATAGCGCCATGTGACTGAACCGTGGTGGAAGCGTGGGGGAATAGCGTCGTGGAAGGGGAAGGTAGAGTTGGGATACAAGATTTAATCTGTCGCAGCAGCGAGGGATCTCGATGATTTTACTCTGAAACTCTGAACCAATACGAAAGGAGTCAGTCGACTGTGAATTTTCTTGGTGAATAAACGAAAACGTTTCTGTGATTCAGATTCGTTCCGGATAGAACCTATTTCGTTAGCATGCGTCAAACGCGGTAATTAATCATATCCGCAGAACCGGTGGCCGCTATTACACAAACCGTGTCGAATCTATTATTATTGTCAACTTTGCACGGCTACTGAAGCGAATAATGATGTCATAGTATTAAATCGGTTGACGAGAATAAATATTCACGGAACTGGCAATTTTTATAATAGTAATCTGGCACGCGTGCTACCGGTCGCCGCGGAAAAGGAGAGAGAATGCAAATGGTATAGCCGGATCAGATTTTTGATCAGGATTTTTTTAAAAATCGATCTTGAAACCAAAAATTCTGAAATAATTCACTGCCGTGTGCGCTATTAGGTGGAATGTTCATGAATTTTTTCGTTATTTTTTGTTGAGTAGAACAGAAGAAATAGAGCATTAGAACTATCCTTGTGGTAGGGGAAGAAAATGCGTTTGGGGTACTTTTGACCATCTCATAGCCTTTTCGTCGAACGTAGCTGTAGATTTCCCAATTATGATCGTTGACCATGAAAATGTCGGTTAGTCAGCATCGAACGCGGGATCGAGAGAGCTAACCTCTTCCGATTGCGATTAGAAACCAAGATTTCATCGGATTGAAACACCGATTGCGTTAAACGTTGCACGAGTGACGTACGAAATTCCGCTTCAGGTCGTGGGAAGCTGACGTCACAAGGACACACGAACGGAAAAAAAATTGGCGAAAATCCACGGGAATGGAATCGTTTCATGAAGAATGATATTTCCGCGCGGACGACGTTGCAATCGCGAGCATTTCAGCGCCACGTGAAAGCTTCGAGCGCGTTACTTGCGCTTGAGTTACGAGACAATAGTAAATGTTTTTAAGCCTTTGGAACTTTCGATTCATTAATACCTAACGATTGCGATACACGTTGTGGTAACAGGAACTAATCCAAGGACACTTCTTTCGATTTCATAGTTTGTTACCGCAACGGATCAGATCTAAAAATAGGTTTACCCAATGATCTATAAAATTAAGACGTTCATTTTGCGAACGATGGCTCGACGTAGTACAGTAAAGTCGCGATATTTCTCTGCGGCCTTGTACCCAGAATTTATCCAGTGCCTATCCACTGCACTGCCGGCCAATGCCGCAGGGCGGCGATGATTCATCGTCGATTAAACAGTTGAAATTATACCGTGTCATTTTAATCAGAAAAATACCAGAAATAAGTTGGTGAAAGTCCCATAAAAAAATAATGAAGAATAAAGAAGTTTTATAATTGGATTAGTAGTAGTTCACGCCGATACGCTTCGGCCGCGCGATCCGTATTTACATGCTGTCCTTTTCTACATTCGGCTTTTGTTTGACACTCGGCTCGGTAGACGCAGTCATAAAAAAAATGTCTCCACCCGATATGTCTTCGCGCAGAACACAGGCCGTTGGAAAAATATCGCGACTTTACTGTATTTCCGACCGCAATTCCGGTGCCGCACGTTAGAAAAACGGATGTGTGTAGCGGGCCTTAATCTGGCGACTCTGCGCGCGATGCGAATGATTTCGGGTAGCAATTAGTTCGTACGGAGTGAATTTTTTAAATTTCACACGGACTAGCCTGACAATAAGATGCAGCGCGAGTGGATTTCTTTTGTTCGATGACGACCATTATGTTTTGATTTTATTATGGGCCTTGCGGAGAATTAATTGGCCGAGCGAGACAGTGTCTTGGGGCAGGATTGCCGGTTAGTCCTCCGATCAGTTTTCGTCGTTCTCGGCCGAGCGAGCACGTAAGACGGTAGCCCGCTTGAACCGGAGATTGACATTAAGATTGGGTGGCTGATATTTATAACGAAACAAGCCGGGCCCAGCCTGTGTCCCTTGGTCCCGCGTATTATGGACATCGTTTCGGGTAAAATATGATCGGATGATTATCGTGCCATTGAAATTTGATATTTTTCCCAACCAGCGATCGTCGCAAAGAACCAGCGAAAGGCGTCGGACAGGATACGATCTAACGACAAGTCGTTCAACGGCTCTCTATATCGCGACGCTATCGACGCGACAAAATCAACACTTTGTTGTACAATAATTGTACGCCTTTAATGAACGCACGCCACCCATATATCACCTTTAAAAAATCCTCCGATCTCTTCTTGTATCAGCATCGTGTCTCATTAATAATTCCTCGGTCCGAACCTGCTGAAATAATGACCCCGCCATCCTTCCGCTCTTTGATCGAATGATTTACAAGGCGAGCGACCAGGATTTCACGGTGCCTCGCGAAACAGTTCCTCGCGTCGACATTTCTCTAAAAATAAATAACAACCGCGACGATCGTGGAATAAATAACTCGACGACATACGTTCGACGATCTGATAGGGTTGAATAAAACCAGGTTTTATCATCGACCGAAAAGAAAAGAAGAACCACGTCAATTATTTATGCCGCGCGAATAAATTATAACGTTCGGTTATAATACGACAAGATACATCACCGGGACAAACTTTTCAAACGGATATCTTAAATACTTTGTGCGATTGAATCCGGATCCCCGTGACGTCAGCGACGTACAATGACGCGTTAATTGCTGATCCGAAGCAGCACAGTACGGGAAGTTCAATTGAGAAATGGTCGAGGAAAGTACACGTGGACAGGCCGGGTGCCCGATAAAGGGGCCATTTTTGGCCCCCGGCATCCGCATGATCGACGGGACACGATGTTCCAGCGTGCGATCGATAAACGTCGACACATCGACCAAGATAATAAATGCAACCCGCACAGAATTCCGGCAGCCTGATTAATTATTTGTCCGGGCCGAATCGTCAGCTGGTTTGTCGACAGGCGTCGATCCGATAATGCCACACTCTTCTTGTGGAGCGCTTCCCCCAACTCTTCATGAACCAAATTGATTTTTGGTCATACCATTCGATAGGGTTCCCAAAGAGAACCCCCTGTGACAAGTTTCAATTCGATACCCCTACCAGAAGGGTAGTTACAGGGTCAGCACGGTTTTATGAATTATGCCCTATTTCTTCTGTTCCGCTCGACAAAAAATTATGAAAAAATTCACGAACATTCTACTTAATAACACACACGACTGTGAATTATTTCAGAATTTTTGGTTGCAAAATCGATTTTTAAAAAAGCTATGGCAGATGATTGAATAATGGATAGATGGTTAAGATGATCAGAAAGGCTATAGCCGGGTTTGGTAGTGAAATTCGCCCCCGGCGGGATTTTAATCGAGCTTGGGCCATTCGATAGCCTGTCCAAAAAGACCCCTCTCTGCCAAGTTTCAGCCCTATATCTCATCTGTAAGGGTAGTTATTGAGAAAAATCGAAAAACCAGTTTTTGGCCCATTTTTCCTATTTATTGACAATTAAAAATTCTGAAAAAAATCTGACACATTTCGGATACTAAGCCACATATTAGGTATCATTTTCAGATTTTTCCGTTGCAAACTCTGGCTGTAAAAAATGAAAAACACGAAAAAAACCGAAAAAATGCAGATTTCATATAGAAATCTAAAAGGTTCTATTTTAGTTTTAATTTAAGGTTCCCAAAGAGAACACTCTGTGACAAGTTTCAATTCGATACCCCTACCACAAGAGTAGTTACAGGGTCGGCACGGTTTTATGAATGATGCCCTATTTCTTCTGTTTCGCTCGACAAAAAATTACGAAAAAATTCACAAACATTCTACCTAATAGCACGCACCATTGTGAATTATTTCAGAATTTTTGGTTGCAAAATCGATTTTTAAAAAAATCCGGAAGCATGAAATTGCCGATTTTGTATTGAAGTTTTCGGAGTACGTGATTAATCCCGGTACTGGCAGAGAGGGGATAACTTTTCCCCTCGATTCGCGCTCCCTCCCCTCATACGCGACAATTTTTTTAAAAAGAACAGTTGTAACGACCTTTTGCTAAAATTTTTGTAAATGTGTACACATTTGCGTGTGCGATCCACTTATCGTGAAAGTACTGCCCGAGAGGACAGACGCTACGCATCGTGCGAGCGACTAGACCCGAAAACAAAATTCCTGGGACTCTTTCCCGGAGATAGGACGTCGCTGTTTGTCGCGTGAAAATTAACATGTCGTTCCCGGGAGCGAAGGATACAACAATCAAGAGGGAAACCGACGATCCAGTTTCTTGACGCCCGTGTCTCGTATAATTTGAATCGTCCTTTACGGCCGGGAAGAGACACTCGGGGATTTGCATTTTTCGCAAGGTTAACCGGTGCTTACACCACCAAGACGTCGCGTCGGTCCGCACGCACGAATTCTCCCCTCCATCGGGCCCGTCCCCGGTCCCCTATTCGACACCCGCTACCACCGCCGCAGATCGAATTTCTGATATACACAGTCACGGATGATTTTTCAAAGTCATGCTCGCCGGAACAACACGCCGCGCGCCGGAACAGGACACCGCTGATTTGCATAATACGCTCGAGCATGTGGTTCACTTTTCTGCTCCGGTGCCCTTTTTTCTGCGCCGGTTTTTCGGAATTCCGCGGTCCGTGACAGGGTAGTTCGCCGTGATGTGACACGGTCGTTCGCCGCCGTCTGTCCAACTGACAACCATAATCCCACCGCCGGAATTCCAGCTCCTTTTTAGTATTCATAGAGAACCATCACCGCGAAATGGATCGAAAATTTATCGCTAGGAAGGTTTCCTCCTTTGCGATAGGCCGAATGAAAACACGGAAATAATACACTGCGAAACTGCAGGTAATGGCGGGCATTCAACGCGTCTCGTTAGAGATGGCCGCATCTAAAAACGAACTCGTAAACGTCCCACTAAATAAACTCGCCGTTTACGGGAAACCAACACATTCCTTGTGTAAATCGGACAAGCACGTTCGGATATTCATAAACCTCGTCTCTTCCGATGTCCAACACGCATTCCTACGTTAACGATCAATTATGCCAGTGGATAAAACGACAAGAGACGGTGATTTTTCACGCGCGACACGTCGTGTATCCACTCGAACTTGTTACCTTGTCCGATAAACGTACAGGCTCGTTCAGTTAGCGCAGCTCGAATATCCGAATAATTATTTCGAAGCCCTGATAACATATAATTTTACTCATCGTGCTTTTATACAGCAGGCCGTCGATTATCCGAAGTAATCGGGACCGAGGTGATTCGGATAATCGAACAGTTTTGAAATTACTTGTTAAATAAAAGAATCCTCCTGTAATTAGAAATGTGATATATATATATATTGCTCAAAAGCGTGATTCTACGCCCTCGGTTCGGTGAAAATTGGTGCAAAATTAATTTCAAGGTCAAAAGGTCAACAATTATTTTTTGTTGCATTTTGTTCTACTCGTCGCAAGGATTAAAAAGTGCAGAAGAATGGGTTAAAACTCAACCGTACTCTTACAGGATTATGTGTTAAAGTTATTATTATATTTTTGATATATTTCAAAGAAATCATTTCCGACGGCTTCATCAATAGCACACTAAAATTTTAACCTTTTACCTGTACATTTTTTTTTATTTTAATTTTAACCTATTTTATTTAATAATTTTATTAACAACCTACGTATTTACATGCTTATAGTATTGTTTATACGCCCGATGGAAATTCATTGGAATCGTTCACTTGTTCCCGTTCGATATCTGGGAAAGACTCGCGTCGACTCGTAAAATAATTTCGATGCAAATGCTCGATCTCGAAACGAATAACCAATCGACATGCGTTTTTACTGCGACAGAGACCCATCAGATTAAGAGGTATTAACAGTTCGGTGCGAAAATTCATTTGTTTGGGTCCACTGAAGTAGTCATCGAGAAAAATCGACTTTTTCTGTGCATATCGCGCGGGTCGATGTTCGTCTCGTTTGTGGGCGTATCGCGTAAATAGTCGGCCGAACTATGCGACATCGTCTCACGAGGATTCGATTCAGCGTCGGGCTGTGATGATTCTCGCTTTATCAACTCGTTTCTTAACTTTGGAACTACCAAACCAGTCAAAACAACTGGTTCTACATCGTTTTATTTCGCCATTATCGACGTTATCAAGGTGCTTTTTGCGAGAAAATATCGAATCTTTATTTCAATACATATTCTATTAACAGGTTGAGTGCCGTTCATAAAAATTTTTCAAAAAATCGAGGGAATTTAATGAATGAAACCAAAACTGGAAAGACCAAATTTATTAACTGGTCACTCTGGAAGACTCGGAAGACAAAATTTATTACTAAATAAAAATTAATTTATTGGGCTTGATTAAAGAATAGTGGACGCATTAAGGACTTCCGGAGGTCAACTTTGATTTTCTAAACGGGACCGTATATTTTCTTATGCACCAATAAATGCAGCTTCTTATTCTTTAAAAGAAGGCATTAACCTATGTATGTGGCAAAATGATTAGTTTAGAAGTTATTTATATAGTTACAAAATAAAGTCACTTGCCCCACTCCACTAAGTCACTTGCACCACTTCGCTAAGGCCTACTCCCACTCTCCTAAGTCACTTGCCCCATTCCACTAAGTCACTTGCCCCACTCCACTAAGTCACTTGCCCCACTGCGCTAAAGCCTACTCCCACTCTCCTAAGTCAGTTGCCCCACTCCGGTAAGACCTAGTCCCACTCTCCTAAGTTACTAGCCCGCTAACAGAGACTCCGCTAAGTCACTGTCCCCACTCCGATAAGTCACTCGTCCAGCATCGAAAATTCCACACATTCTTCTCGCTTAAAATCTACCGGTACTCTTTTGCTCTTCAGCGTGGGCTTAAGAATGACATCTTCTACAGCACACAAGGAACCGCTAATTGCCG
Source organism: Lasioglossum marginatum (assembly GCA_028455795.1). Classification (NCBI taxonomy): domain Eukaryota; kingdom Metazoa; phylum Arthropoda; class Insecta; order Hymenoptera; family Halictidae; genus Lasioglossum; species Lasioglossum marginatum. Next base: position 6,317,219 of record CM052249.1, read on the forward strand.
TGGTTCCTCACGCGTTTAAATCATTAAGGGGGGGCTGATTTATGCACGCCACCGCGTCGGACAAACAAAGATACGCCTTTATTTGCTCCGAGGCCCGACCCCATTCAATTGCAGGTGCAATTTGATCGCAATCTGAATATACTGACGCGAACAATAATTGGCTTTCGATTATGATATACGGGACAAAATAATTCGAGTGAAATTGACCCGATCGGCCAGCTCGCTCCAATGCCATGATTCATCCTTGATTCGAAAGCTAACCACCACAATCATTGAAGCTCCGGTTAGTGCTATCATCACCAAGTAGTGAACTCTTGCGAATAACGTCCCCTCGGCGAAATTTTCTTATTTACGTGCGGTCCAACGTGAGCGATGGCACGACAATATGATCGATCCACAATTATCGAAATAATTGACGAAGAATGGTACAGGCCCAGATAGCACCCGACGTCTCATAGACATCTGTTTTACGTCGTTTTTAGTCCTTACGTCCCAAAAAAGCGTCTTTAAGACATCTTAAAGACGAAACGCGAAACGGCACGGAGGATATTTGGGGTAAACGATGTTCGGATAGTCGAGTTTCTACCGCGTGTTAAAATCTGGCGTGATATTTTTGGCCGGAGGTGTCCCTACTTTATCAAGCCCTGTAATTGCCTGGGCAGAAGGTTAAACCTTCGACTGGTTTCCGTCGACGAAAAGAAACGGTCGAAAGGGAGTGGAGTCGTAAAAAATTTCGATCAGCCGGTCCTCTTTCTCTTCCCCTAACGACACCCACTCCAAAAATGGGTCCCTAACCGCATACCACGACCGCTTAACTTTTTAGTACCACGACGCATTGACATTTACTGCCTGGGCGTCGCGGTCCAGCCGAAAGAAATGCACATTCGAGTGCGCAACGATAATGCAAGCGAAACGCGCGCGCGCGCCTCCGCCATAATTGCCCTTTCATTATACTTCGCTTTAATCTGTTTTATGTGACGTTTCAATTTCGTATATCATGCGCAGGTCCGAGAGCGGGCGCGCCACTGCCGCGAAGAATACTCGTCGAGACCATGAAATGCCTCCGCTAATCGAGATTTGTGAATTAACCCAACAAATGACTGGATTGATTGTCTACGGTCACGACAACTCCGTCATCCCAGTCTCTCGAGGGATCCCAGTCTTGTAGAGGACGCAGATCTACAACGTGAAAACCCCGTATTACAATATCCTATTGTTTATCTTGTTTTATCCTTACTTGACTATTAACCCTTTCAGTCACGGATTATTTATTCCTGAAAAAAAATCATGGCTTTGCTAAGCAGTTCTTTGAATTCAATTATGATTTTTTTATGTCCTTATATGAGGACACCATGACCGAAAAGGTTAATCTATTTTCGAAAAAGAACTTCGTAAATCCTAACGCTCTTATTACACATGTACCATCAATTAAGTAACGTCCTGATAATAAATTAGGGCCCGCACAATTAATTTCCTGTACCCCTAAGTATAGACTACATCTACGGTAACGCAGCACCAATGCAAACGTGTAAACATGCATCAGGGGCGATCACATGACCGACAACCGCTACAACTAGTGTCGCAACAACTATTTTGTTATTAAAATAGAGAGCCTCTCTGTCTAAATAGATATTAAATGAATTTCGACCTAATCAGTGGAGCTCTCTATAAATATTTTGGACACCCACCGCAGTAGAACGAGTACTTTTTAGTCAGACCGTAACTTAATCTGTATACGCTACAAAAGATCTCTCCGGGATTTTAATCCATTTTCGGTTTTTACATCAATCCTGAAACAATAATTAATTAACCGATTATGTTCCATTAATCATCTCATAGTTCGGACAATATCCATTTGCAATATAATATAGGGATGCAAGTTTCACCGTATCTGAAACAGAAAATGGGCTAGCCCTATCGACACAATACCTATTGCAATATACACGCAACTTGCACATCTATATAACCTACAAAGCATGCGTTGCACGAAAAAGTTTTGTATACAGAAGTTGCATAATCTGAAGGGGTACATTATGTAGTGTATTTATTTTTTTACAGATGGAAGCGTTTCGGAGATTTGAAGGTCGACTTTGTTTTTTTAAATGGAATACTATATTTTTTATACCAAAATATGGAAGAATGTTCAATCGTGAGTAAAAAAGTATTAGCCCTAAATCTAATAATTATCGAGTAATGTCACTTTATTTCCTGAAAATTTTCTTCGCGTAATATCAAGTTAGAAATTTGTTGAATTTCTATATACTTTAATATTTTCCACATACTTTCTATATACTTTATTGTTCCTCTCAGCTTTTCCTCCTCGCGCCGCTGTTAATCTCTTAATCATAATCTGTTAATCTACCTTATTTCTAACTCTAATAACTACACTTATATCAACTTATTCTTATACGTATTGCAATACATAAAAAGTCTATAAAATGGAACCACAGTTTTATTTTATTATATTATTTTGTGTAAGCGTACCTCGTCCTCGTCTCTGGTGAAACCCATCACACACATCGTTCCAGTACAGCAGAGTGTCGTTACCTAACGGTTCGCAAACTGAACTGATTTCAGAGTAACCGACCGAGTCCCGAACGATAACGATTTCTAACAATAAACTTAATATACACTGCACTTTCGCGACACGAATTCCGTCTTTGATCAACGCGTAATTGCCAAAAACGAGACACAAAAGTCAAGCTAACCCCCAAATGCGACTACATTACCGACCTCTGGATCTAGTATCGAAACCTTTTCTACAAAGTCGGTAATGCAGAACCGTAAACAGAAAAATGCATTGCATGCAATGTCTGTAGATGACTGATTAGATCCCAGGGCTAATGCATCTTCTTATTGCACTATTCTTTTAAAATTAGTCAGACAGTGTACAGGGTGCCCAAAAGAGTATTTCCTTAAAAATGGTGGTTCTCATTTTAACAAAGCCTCAGAGAACATTTTCGTAAAGGGAAAAGTGTCTGTAAATAACCTGAGGAATTATCTTCGACGAAGTGCATTTTTGAGATACCCTGTACTTCTCCTGATTTGATACAATTATTTATTGCCTCTGGGAAACTAATACACAGCGATTACCTTTTATGTTCCCCGATCCTTTATCGAGACTTTCCAACACTGCTACGCTATACTTGTCTTAATTTGTTAGGTATTCCGATCTTAATGAACGGCCGTGTACGTCACGAGTTAAAAGTCCCGAGTGCGAACGTTCGGATAATACAGCTAGCTGTTGCAATAAACTATCATTTGTATGTTTTTGCTACATTTCTGTTCGATAAATTCGCTTTCTTGCGGCCGATGACGCGAATCGCGGGTCACCCTGTATACATATAACGGGGAAGTCTGACGCAGGAATTGGAACGTTAGAAATGTGTGACGCGCGGTAGCAAAGCCGGCCGAACAATGTCAGTCCTGTCGACTGCAAGTACGAGCGAAGGATGTTTACAGGCGAAAACAACGAAAGTGAACGCACGCGTTACAGTAGCAGGGAACGTTGACGCTAATATCCGATCGTGTCCCACGTAACGGGGTTGCGTAAGCGAAATAAGCCCGTGTCCCTTCAACGGACGAACACACCGGGACTCTTCCGAATGCATCGTAACGAAAACATCGCTCTCCTCGATCGACCCGTTTATCATTCCGTGAATACAAATTCCGGAGCACCGTCCTTTCTTACTTTCACTGCAACTGGGCACCTTCGCGACAAACGCATTTCAATCACGACCGCTCGGAAATCGTTCCTCGATTTTACAAGTCGTAACCTCGACCGGTCCAACATTCGCAAGCAATCTGCTGTGGATTTGACATCAAAACTTGTTCAATCCCGACCCATCTCTTTCCACATTAGGCTATTTCAGTGCAAACTTTGCAGGCGGAATTCCATGCCAAATCGAGGCCAAACCTTGCCCGCATGCAGAGAGCAGGTCGGTCGCACCATGAGCGGACCTAATCTTGCTTCAGGAGTAAATATCTAAACCAGGTTCCCAACGGGGTCGAGGTGGACACCTTTATTTAATTTTTAAGGAATGTAATTATTAGATAATTATGTCCGTTTTAATATGTATAAATATAATATACTTCCAGAGAGTAGGTACAATATGTGTAATGTAATTAACTTTTAATTACTCGCATATAGTAATTACAATCTCAAAACTTGAAATTTAGTGTTTCAAGCATAAACAAAGGTATCGATCACACTAGCAAGTATTAATTTTGCATTAAAGTAGTTATTTCATTGAATAAAAATTTATTTATATTGGAGTGATGTAAAGTTCCATGTGCCCCACTTATGTAGAATACTAAGAACATTTTTGTACAAGGCACTCCTGTCGAAGAAAAGGAAAATGGTATGTGACGCAACACGAAAGTATAGTCTCAAAAGATGTGTCTAAACGTGAAAGCTGTTTCTGCAGAAATTGATTCTCACGAATCGACCGCTCGAGTTGCAAGATTGCCAAAGCAGCGTATATTTCACTCTGCTGAACGCTATAATGCCCTTAATGCTCGCTATAAATGTCAAGAAGTTCTCTTGTATTATCAAGAAGGATCCCGTTTCGCTGGTCATTTGTATAATTATAATCATATATTTTTCAAATCTTGGAACTGTTTGCTTTTTTGGAGACGTTTTGCCAAAAATCTTCTGAATTTTTTGTAAAATTCCGGGTTCCTCATCCAGTGTATTTTCTTATAAAGAGGGATGCATTACTGTTAGTAGCCCATGGGTGCCAAATATCTTAGAACGGCCCTGCCTAAAATGACGGTTTTACCAATACTAATGTTTAATTATTCCCTGCCAAGTAAAGGATAGGTTATTTACGCTTGAGCGGATACGAAAAATCGAAAACTGAAAACCGGAGACAAGTCATGCTCCGCCTGGAAATTGGTGCGGTGGAAATATTCAAAGTTGCGGTTCGGTGCGGTGAACTCGCGCAGTTGGATTGCCGCGAGGTTGAGGCGGTGGTCGGGCCCATGGTCGGGCCCATGGGCGGGCCCCGCCGCCGCCGCCGCTCCCGAAGGGGACCTATATAAGTTGAGTCGCGGCCGGTGTAACGCGATCCTATAATACAATCGCGTCTGCCTCATCAGCCACCAGACATGCGACTTCCCGTGAGTACTCCTCGACTTTTTTTCTCGCTCTTACACCGTCGAACCAAATTCGTATTTCGGGACCAGACGTTGCACCTTTTCCATAAACTAATGGCATCTATCACCCACGCTAAAACTCAATCACAGTCCCCAAAACCTAGCATTGTTTACTAACCCGGCTAGGTTGAAAACATTGCTTTATTGAGCATAGAGCGAATAAATTTTTTCCGCGATTATTCGTATATTGTTTACCGCGTGCCTGCATTGTTAAACAAAGTGAGAACGCAACGTTTTAGAACTAAGATCAGTGCCGGATAAATGGGCTGGGTTGCTCGGCGACACGGTTGAGCGGAAGTGGCATTTGAGTTTTCTCGATCTGCATGTATACACGCGCAACCTCACGCCAGTGACACGCGCGCAGTGACTCGTAACATAAATAAACACAATCGTCGGGACACGGAGAGGTCGGAATATTTCGACATGCTCGAGCCAGGGGTTATCTTTGTTTACTAAAATTTCTCTTCTCCTTCAATCGCGCCTCCGCGAAGGTGGAAATGTCAAACGCGCAATCGTGGCTGCGAATTTTTGCATCACTGACGAGGTTATTGGAAAGTGATTCGAGTGCCAACTGTTTTATGCAAACTTCTGTCGCCAGGTACTGTCTCTCTTGTTTTGCGGTGGCCTTGCGCTCGCTCAGCACAATCAGTATCAAGTGACCACACCGGTGCCCATTCTGAAACAAATCAACAAGTAAGTGCGGTTTATTATCTCGCTTCCTTCTTATATTTTATTCGATTCTGGTGTCTACGATTGCTAAGGAAATTGTGAAAATTAGTTGACTGCGTGGAAGATCGCCAGGTGGCGTAATTTATGCAAAGTGGCCGTTGAGCAATCGGCGACTGCGAACGCCGCGTTCAACCCTCCAGTGGGCGTGTCGTTTCGCAAGGGGATTCGTTTGTCCGCAATATCAAGGCCAAACACATGTTTTACTTCGGGTCTACGATAGTCAGCCCATCATTATAGTCTGCTTTCACGCGTTTTTGTAATTTCTCGGCAATCTGTGACATAAGATCGTGGGGTAGCATTCTGTACAGTAGGCCCGAGCCACTTCTTTCCCGCCCCCACTACCAGTGTACCAGTTCCCCCAATATGTATCCACTCCTAATCTCCCCAACCTTCTCCTACAGCAGTATCGTCAGATCAAGGGAATTGACACGAATTGAGGGGAATACAGTAACCCTCACTTTGCCAACGCGAGTTGGGTAGAGTGGGGAGAGAAGAGAGGGAAGGGTAGGCCAAGTCTTAATCTGGAGACACTGTCCTCCCTCCACGGGAGTTTTCTGCTGTATAGAAATGATTTTGCGATGATCTCGTTAATTAATTTTGTTGCTATTCATTCCTCATATTTCCAGACACAACGAAGATGGCAGCTACAGCTACGGTTACGAGGCAGCGGACGGCTCCTACAAGATCGAGTCGAAATACGCGACCGGAGAGGTCTACGGCAAGTACGGATTCGTCGACGACACCGGAAGCATTCGCGAAGTCGAATACGGAGCGTCCAGACGCGGTTTCGAGCCGGCCGGGGCTGGAATAAACGTCCCCCCGCCGACCCTAACCGGGAACAGCATCGCCAACCCCAACGAACCGGAAGATGACGGACAATACAGAGAGGATCCCGCGGTTTACTACACCGATCCTCGATTCACCAACGGGGAACGCTACGCGCCTATCCCTCGGCAACCCATTCAGCAGCAGACGCCACGACCGCTTCCAGCACCGATCTACACTCCTTCCAGGTGGGTTGTCTTGAACGTTAACTCTTAAGATGACACCTCGTAATGGAAGACTCCTTTTACTTATCGTTTTAAGTGAAGGGAGGTTTAATGCATTTACGCACAGTTCCCCAGGGTCATCGTAAACTCAAGTGAGGGGCTCTCCAAACTGAGAGAACCCTCTAAAACTCTTCCTTTCACTGGCCCCGGTAGCCTCCCCCTTTTGTTGAGAATATCTAGAACCGCCCGATGATTATACTGGGGCCAAATGGAAGACCCTGTAGTAGCTGTTGATTGTCCATTTCGATTTTGAAACGGGCGTGAATGAAAAAGAACGTACCTCCGGTGTCCTAGACTAGAATATTCCCTCGAGGGGACTCTCTGAGCGTCAAGTACAAGAGTGTAGCGGCGAGCCGCGCAAATGTCAAGTGAATCTCATTGGAAAGTGCAGGGAAGAACGTGACTTGCTCAACCTCTCCGGTTACTCTTTAACTCGCGGGAAATAATCAGCGGAATTAACAGACAGGATCTGTTTGCCGGTGCTTCAGGTATCCTCCTCGACTGCAGTATCAGCCACAGCCGCAGCCACAGCCTCAGCCTCAGCGCCAGTACCAGCCGAAGCCGCAGTACCAACCGGAATACGAACCGCAGTACCGATCTCAGTACCAACCGCAATATCAGGGCCAACAGCAGCGGTCTATTTACCCAGCTACTCCGCTACAAAGTGGACTTCAAGGTCGCCCGGCACCCAATGCTGATCCCAATGCCGGGTTAGCCTCTTACACGGTTAATTACAGGCGATAGACATCTCCCCCTCTCGGTCGATCTAGCGTGACCACGTGTAAATAATGCGTTGTTCGCGCCAAATTGCGGCGCACCTTTCTTCTGTAGATCTTTAGTTAGGGCCAGTTATAAGCGTCTTTGTACAATTCTTTAAAACCTATCGACACACGTTCGCCGTTCAGGGCTTGTCACCGAGCTCTGTCGTTATCATCAAAGGATCTCTCGTGCTGCTCGCGCTAATCGGGCCATCTGTTTCATACTGGGGGCACGATTTTGATTGGCCGCAAGTTAGCCTGATCGTTCAGGAGCTGTTCAATACCTCGACCGACGCGAGCACATGGATTTTGTTACACCATCGAATGCGCAAATATTTAACCATCAGAAGGTGAACTCTCATGGTTCCATGGCGAAACCAAGTCATCTCGTGGCTCTTATCTTGCACTCGTTAAATCTTTAAACGTAGTTCCTCCGTAAAACTCTACCTCTCTTTCGCTCTTTTTACCTGTTTCTCTACCTCTTAAGCTTTCATCACTCGCTTGTACGTGTCTCTGGCGCGAGCTCTTCTGGCATTCTCTGACTTAATGCTCAAAACGTTACGTCTCAGATTGCTTCTTTGCGGTTGAAGATACCAGTTTGTATCTTATCCCCTTTCGCATGCTGAAATTTTAAACGGATCGACTTGGAACGGGCCCGGGTAACTTCTTCCCCGCTGTTGCACGACTCCCACTGTCAATGTACCGGTTCCCCCACTGTCAACTATTTCATGTTTTCCCTACCTCGATACCCAACCTCCTCCTATTCCGGAACTCCAACACAGGAGTGGGATGAGGAGTCTGCAACTCGCGAGCCACAAGTTGCCCAGGCCTGAATTGAAGGTCGAACGCTATAAAGGAATTATCATTGTTAATTTAATTATTGTACTCGAACGATAATTGTGCCCGTAATTATGAAAATGGTCTAAGTCATATATTTCTTGTTTCGAGACATTTAAAAAGGAAAAGTATATATTAAAAGTAATTAATATATATACATTAAAAGTAAATATTAACACTAAATGAATTTCATATAATGTTGAAATAACAAGCACTATCTAATCAATTTTGCGAATATCGTAAAGATTATATTGAATTAATTTAGTTTAAAATAATGTGATGTGAAATAACTGATGAACTCATACCTTTTTAAATTTTGACTTAGACCACTTTCAGAATTATGGGCACAACTAGGTTATAAGTAGATTGCGGATTCTACGCGTTTATAAGAAAAAATGAATGGGGGAAAAAAGCAGAAAAACAATTAAAAGAATTAATAAAGAAAAAATCAATTTTTTAAAATTGTCGAAAAAAAAATTCACAAATGAGACTCCTGTGCCTTGCAATTGACAGTTTCGATTTTACATGAAGGTCCACAGAAAAGAGATCGTTCGATCGCGGAAGGGTTGAGACGCGCATAAATTCTTCCGCGTGGCCGTCGACGGGGTGAACAATTTGCACAGTATGCGTGCGAGAGGTGGAATGTCGATCGCGTTAATCATCGCGTCGCTGGCAATTACGAATGCAGTCATGGGTGAACTTGACTGGATCGTAAAAAATCTCGCGATGTTGGAATAACATCGAGCGGCCTTCGCGAGATATCGATCGAATGATGCAAGTAAACGACCCGTCCCGACACCCGACGCATTCGACCCCAGAAACGCCAACCAGTCTGCATAATATCGCGACGAGTCGATTAGAATTGTAAATACTTTCCGCGTCTGAATATTTTCAGGATTGCACACACGGCAGACCGGGATGTAGCGATCGAAAGCTGGGCGATGCAATTTGTTCTAGCATGACCATTGTAAAATTCTGAGGTCGGAGGAGAGATCGTGGTATGGATATTGCACTTTGTGTTTGTGTGGTGGTATTAACACAATTTTACGCGCTGTCCTCGTTATTCGACGATTGTTTAATATAGACTGTAATAAAGTGTTTGCGAAAAAATTCATCCGATCTGTTATTTCCATTTCATGGAGGAGAGACGGGGAAAATTGCCTAAGTCCAAAAAAGTTAATTTTTCAGGAGGCGAAGAAAACGATTTAAAGCGAAACTATTTTGCTTCACAGCGCAGTTTTCAAATTCTGATATCGCGGCGCTACCACCTGACAACTTATCGCTGAACTATTATCCTCAAACCGTAGAAAAATTGAAGTACCTTTTTTTTTAAATTAAAGACGTGTGGAAAAAATACATTTATGTACACCCAGAAGGGCTAGTGTGGGACTCGAGGGACACAGATGGTCCCCAATACCCACTAAAAAACCACACGTCTAAGGCTCTATTCTTTCTCCAACTTTCAGCCCACACAGCAGACGGGGGCCCACTGTTCGTATTTCTCCCGTCTGCGTGTTTATCACGGGCGCTGTCCACTCATGTTCTTGGCTCAAATAGAAATTGAAGTACCTAACAAGGCGAAAACCCAATTTTCATAAAAATGGACTTAGGGGCCGCCACGGGGAGCGAGACGCGCAGCCGAGTCGGGGGGGGGGGGGGGGGCGTAGCCTTCGAAACTCGGCCGTCGCGAGTAAATAAATCCGAGCGCTGCACTAACTGCACCACAGTGACCGTCACTAGGTTAATTAGGGAGAGGGGCCAAGATCTCGAACCGAACGCCACTGGCGTCCCTCCCACCTCATGACATCCCTGAGGGGAATGAAGCTCCCCCCACGGCGCAATAATCCTCGATGCAGCATAACCGTAACTTTTTCACCGTTCGGTGCAACGACGCGCCCGCGTTCGATTCCCATGGAGAAAGGAAAAGTAGTCCAGAGTTTTTAATATACCGTTCTGCTCACCGAAATGAACGGCCTTGTCCGCATAAACGAAAGTCTCGGACGCTGCGGATGCCGTATCACTGCAAACATATAAGGTACACATATACATATGCCATACATAATACACACCTATATACCATACCGTGGAAGTTTTCGCAGCGGTTGCCGCCACACCCAGGAATTTCATCCACGCTCTTTGACCATCGGATGCATTGTGCAATTATCTGGGGCACCTGTAGGTGAAACTTCCTCCCAGCGTTTCTGGACGTGTTCTGTATCTTCGCCGCGGATAAAGGTCTCTTTATAGTCGCCAGAACAAGCCATCCAGTATTGGATCCAGTATTTTCCTATTTTCTTCAATTTTCCAATATTTCTTTTTGAGACTGTCGGTCCATCTAGCTCGGCGCTCGGATTTACTTACTCGCGACGGCCGAGTTCCGAAGGCTACGCCCCGTCGACCCGGCCGCGCATCTCGCTCCCCGCGGCGGTGCTAGTTCGGAGCCCCTCAGGCGCGTTCCATACTTGCTATTCGTGGCGCCTAGGAGGACTAGGACCGCTACGGGAGAGGGAGACGTGCGGCCGGGTCGAGGGGGCGTTCTCTTCGAAACTCGGCCGTCGCGAGTAAGTAAATCCGAGCGCTGATCTAGCTGGAGCCTATTGACGGTTCCCTGTTGCGCGTGACACAAAAAAAGGTGTTGCGCCAGACGTCTGGCTAATACAAAGAGTCCTTAAAGGTCGATTTATACTAAAATATATCCGACGGAATATATCCGACCAGACAGATATTCTTCAATGCATTTTAATGGAAGCATGTAGACCTATGGTAGGTGTACATACTTCCATTAAATGCATTGAAGAATATCTGTCTGGTCGGATATAATCTGTCGGATATATTTTAGTATAAATCGACCTAAAACCGCCGTTCGGACGCAAGAAATTGACCTGGCGTTAGCAGAATTTCCGAGGGCGCGTTGCTAGCTGTAGACGAGTCGTTTCATCGTCGTAGTTGCTCACAGAAAAATTGCTCACCGCCGCTGTAACGCGCTTCTGTAATCGACGTTGACCTGTAATCACGGGAAACGATCATGGGAGTTATGAAACCCTAAAGAGCACCGTTTGAACCGTGAAATTCGTAGCCACCTAACTTTCTTTTTCTTCTAGTGTCCTTACCCAGAATCGCCAGATGAGGGGATGGGCCATGAATTGAGGGGAAAAGTTGTCCTCTCTCTACTAGTACCCGGATTAGTCACGTGACGTTGTGACACGTGCGTGACAGAGACGAAACGAAGGTAGAGTGGGGACGTATGAAATATTACGGGATACCACCGCTAGTATCAATTGTTCCAACGCGGGGCCGAATCAAAGCGCGCGGGAAGAGAAAGTAATATATCATAGTTGTGTAAATAGGGGAGCACCGGTCTCCGTCAGCGATGCAAAATGGAACGTCTCGAGTCTTTTCGAAATTACAGTTTCCTGTACGCTAAAAGATGATCCCAAGTCACTTCCTAGACACGGGTTTTTACATAAGGTTGCGCGTAACCATCGAAGAACAGAACCACAACCCGCACAGTCACCGTGACAAGAAAAAAAAACTGGACGTATCGGTGAAATATCCTATTCGAGATCGATCGACGTTATTGAATACAAAAGCGTTCGAGATAATCAGTCAGTGCGTATAACGCAATCGTTCGCGCGGCTCAAGTTTCTATATTTAAGTCGGCCTTGGGACACGTTGACTTTCTTTGTTCCCCGTGAAAACGCGATTCCAATGAGCCGGGCTGACGTCAGAAACGGACAATCGAGATTATTCCGGATGTGGAGACGTAGGTATAATAGGAACCGTTCGCTGGCATCTTTCTCCAACCGCTTGTTCTAATCGCGAACTGTCCCATGTGGAATTGCACGTTACGTATGCCTGATACGTGGAGACTGCCACGGACCACCGCCCATGCCCACCTTTCACAATACATGTACACGTATACGTGCCCTCGCTTCGGGCTTCAGGCTTCAGCCTTTAGGCTCCCCGATCCAGTTGATCCGTTTCTCGATCGGTCCCCTGCTGGCTGGAACCGCGTCCTTATGCCCTTTAGCTTCTAGACAAAACGATACTAGGTTATTGTTGGATCACACAATTTTCCAGAATTTTACAAAATTCTCGAAGCGCCACAATGCAAATTGGTAACGCGAACCGCCGAGATTCAGATCATCCTCCGATCCAGCTGGAACCGCGTCCCTATGCCCTTTAGCTTCTAGACAAAAAGATGGCTGCTCTTTACTTTACCGGATTCAAAATTTGTGCCTTTCTCCTATAAATTATTATGTATTTGGTATGTAATCCAGTAGATTTGTACCCGAGGAAACTGCAGATCGAAGTTTCGATCCTGTAGGATCAATGGTTCAGGAGTTATGCTTATTTAAAGTTGAGCATTTTTCAGTGTCTTTGACAAGTAAGGGCGCCGCCATATTGGTTTGTAGTGACGATCGAGCATGCTTACCGAGCAGAATCGCTGGATGGCAGCACGGACACGCGTTAATGCTGATAATATAGAGCGAATATTGCTATTGTTGTTTGAATTTTGGAAGACATGGCCACGATGTTGCGTTTTAACTGGTCTGGGTTAGGTTTTTGTAAATATTTTCTACGATATTTCTTCTCAATCATTTTCTGAGATATTTTCTCTATGTTAGCGATATTACTGTAGCAGTTCTGCTCGCTAAGCGGCGCGCGATCGTCACTACAAACCAATATGGCAGCGTCCTTACCAGTTAAAAACACTGAAAAATGCTCAACTTTAAGCAAGCATAACTCCTGAACCATTGATGCTACAGGATCAAAACTTCGATCTGCAGGACCCCCGGATACAAATCTACTGGATTTTATATCAAATACATAATAATTTATAGGAGAAAGATACAAATTTTGAGTCCGGTAAAGTAAAGTTTACCCAGAAAGATACTACGTTATTGTTGGATCACATAATTTTCCATAATTTTACAAAATTCTCGTAGCGCGACAATGCAAATCGGTAACGCGAACCGCCGAGATTCAGATCATCCTTTTTGCGAGCGTGTTGGTTTCACAGTCTGTTTCGATCGGAATCGCGGTAAATTACGAGATCGATATACGTAATTTTATGTAATATTTGAAACTCCTTTTTGCGGACACGCGTTATGCAACCCGAAAAGGAAAGTACGTTGATCTTGTCTCGTGTAACGGTTTCTTTAATTGGTTACGTTATTGTGCATTCTTACGGGAAGCTTCGGTTACGCTTATCGAGAAGCTAAATATGGAATGGTATTCGCCCTATGTCGCCGGTGTAACAAACGTAAATTCCATTGACGTCCCAAATCCCAGTGATTCCTCAGGTGATTTGAAGTAACATTTTCCTTTGCGGAAATCTTGTCCGCGGCTTTGTTGGAGAGTTATTAACGAAAAACACACGGGCCAATCACAGCGCGGCTACTAGCGGCTCGCGATGAGTCTGGCGTTGCCATTGGCCGAGCCGGGATCGGTCTGCTGTAGCCTCTGTCTGATTGGTCCATTCTTTTTCGTTGATAACTCCTTAACAGAGCCTCGGAGAAGAATTTCGTAAAGGAAAAAGTTATTTCAAATGATCTCAGGAATCACCCTATCCAAGGAAATATAACACTTTTGGGACATCCTGTATGCCGACGAATTTCGGGACGCGGTGTGTCGATACTGTCGATACGAACGAACGCAATCTCGTGATTCCGCGTTGGCTCTCGGGACATTCTGATGCAAGGCGTGGTGCGACAGTTTGTCGAGCCAGATAAAACTTGCTTTCCTTTGCGCGCACAATACACGCGCGCGTAGGTACTCGACTTTCATCTACGATGGCTGCGTGACTATAACATTCGCAATTACAGCGGACGTCGATTACGTATCTGCGAACCGACGAAGAAACAAATTCGTTCCGATAATGCGCGTTGCTCGTGTCGCCGCTTGTAGAATTTTCAGACTCGGAACAATGTTGCGTGGGTTCGCGTGCTTCAACAGATTGATGCGTATCAAACTTTCGCACATATTCCTCGTTTCTCCCGTCTAATTACGCAAATGTCTTGGTGGCCGCGCATCAAGATGTCCGTGAAACCCGGGACGTGAGAGACTAAAAAATGGAAACCAGTGTACCGTTTGTATTGTCATAAGAGGATCACCGGTGAATTATTATTCGCGTGATTAAGAATTCGCATACCGCGGCCTTCCCCATAAATAACGGATAGCGATCGCTGGGTCGGATAATACCTTCATGGACGATGTCGTTTTAGTCGAAGATGTCGTTTGCACGCAGGGTTGCCACCTCTTGGGGTTCTAGAAAAAATTAAATAATAATAATTGTATTGTTTTTCACATTTTTACGAATGCCCCATACAGCGTCATTTATAGGTGAATTTCTATGATTTAAATATCACTTCAAAAGTAAATAATTTGGAAAATTTTATATAAGAAGATTTATGAAGTATATTTTTTCAAATCCTGAGATTATAAAAATATAAGAATAATCGACAATTTTTTTAAATCTCATTGGAAGAA
Source organism: Lasioglossum marginatum (assembly GCA_028455795.1). Classification (NCBI taxonomy): domain Eukaryota; kingdom Metazoa; phylum Arthropoda; class Insecta; order Hymenoptera; family Halictidae; genus Lasioglossum; species Lasioglossum marginatum. The sequence continues at coordinate 6,332,241 of CM052249.1, forward strand.
TATACCGCAGTAAAACGTACGCCCGCAGTAATAAGTACATTTACCCTAACTGCCCTCTAGCGGTTCAATTAGCAGTTAGAGATACGACGTTTTTCCAGCACGCGGAGGTTAACTAAACGCATCGATCACTGATCCAGCTTCAAGATCGTTATTTTTTATGTGACCGTTCTTACCGGGGTGCTGTATAAGATCAGTCTTTTCGGAGCAGTGGATCTAGCAAACTCGTTAAACCCGATAGGATCGTGCTATGTATGTAGAGCTGATATTGTGACGCGCGAAGAAAAAGTTGGCCAGGCCGAGAAAAGAATTTCTCAATCACGTGTGCAGTATAGTTTAATCACGTCTTTGCAATAATACTCCCGATTTGGGCCAGGTCAGCGGCGATCCCGCTGTTAGTTGCGAATTAGATGTAACAACGTTTCGGATTGTTACATAGAAATAGAAAGCGGGTTCAATTAAAGAATGCTGCCCGCCAAGAAGAATGCAAGCGAGAACCGACACGGTGGACAATCGAAAAAATAGCACAGAATTCATATGGTAAGATAATGCAGTTTCGATCTCATCGAGCTCCGAACAAACGAGTTTTTATCCCACTGAAAAGAAATGGGAAATGGTAATGCAAGTGTGACACGCAACGTTACTTTATCGCTGGCTCACGAAGGTAAATTCTTTCAATCATTTATAAGCCCGGTGAAATGTACCTGAACATACAGGGTGTCCCAAAAATATTGTACTGTCCTGAAAGGGGTTCCCGAGGTGATTCGAAGTAACTTTTTCCTTTGCGAAAATATTCCCCGCGGCTCCGTTACGGACTTATTAACGAAAAACGAGGACCAATCAGGGCACGGACGGATTCCGGCTCGGCCAATGCCAACGCCCGACTCAGCGCGAGCCGTAGAAGCCGCGCCGCGATTGGTTCGTCTTTTCTCGTCGATAACTCCTTAACAAAGCCTCGGAGAAGATTTTTGCAAAGGGAAAAGTTACTTCAATCGGCCTCAGGAATTACCCATTTGAAGGAAGAATATTTGTACAGACGTCCAAGAAAAATAATAATAAAATAGTTTGCAAAATATCGAACTATTTACGCTTGCAGGAAGCTTCGAATTAAGCGTAACGGCGCGACACGGCGTTCTATATTCCTAAAGAGAGTGATACGTGAAAGGCAAGAGTTTGCAGTTCGAGTTGACCTTGCATACCTTCCACCAAGTCATATCATTCTACAGACGCGACGAAACTGTCCAATCCTTCGGATTCTACCGGAAGTACAAACGTGTCGATACAAGAGTAAAATTGTTCTATGACCCTGTTCTATAACGATACAAAGCATCGGGTGGATGGACAAAACAGCAAAAAAGGACTAGCTCGATAGCTGGCAGGCTTCGGCCGGCAACACTTTATACTTGATACAGTCGAAGCTGTATGTTTCGGGTTATGGCTCCTTAGGAATGGCTAAGGGATATCTTGATGGACGCACGAAATTGACCAGTCGATCTCCCTTTCACCGGCTGGCATTGAAACAACACGGCGGAGACGGATTATCGGCGAAATGAAGCTGGTCGGAGGTGTAATTTCGGTGTTTGCCGGCCAATTACCGTGGCCCTTAATTGCAACGGATACGCCCCCTGCTTCGTGGAAGATTTCGCTCAATGACATCTTCCGGCGGGCCTTGGGAACGTCATTCCATCTTTTCCCCTTCCACTATCCCATTCCACCACCAACGTCCCCCACTAAGACCGTAGACTGGTCACGTGACGTGCCGCGTGGTACCGGTGCCCGTCGCGCACGCGCAACGTGTCTCCCATTCGCCCCACTCAATCCCCGTCACGCACGCGCAACATGACCCATATTACTCTGGTCATCAGAGAGGGAGTAAATTGTATTCCCCTAGATTATCTCGATCTGGCGACACTGATTCTATCGCATCGCGACAAGCCAGGATCATGGTAAATTTGGCAACGCTGTCTCAGTCCGATTTGAATTGATTTGAAGTCGTACATTAGACCATATATACTTATAGACCCGGCATAGGTATAGGATATGCATAGGACACAGTGTTCCAAGATAACGGAGTATCTGGTGCCCACAAGTCACGTCACAAGAAGAAGTAAGCTGTGAGGAAATAAATACAGATTTTATATTATCAACGTCTACATTGGAAATTTTACTTTTTCCTAATTATAATTGACAAAATGAGTTAACCATATTTAAAATAATAAGAATACAGTAAAAATGAACGAGTAATAAAATAAAATATATATTACTGTTTCCAGAAATATTTATACAGAATGAGATACGGTGACGCTTCCCCTTTCCCCTCTAGGTACACTTTAGCTTCGTGGTACTGCGACTTCTCAACAGACTATAGTACTTTGCTCACATCCGCCATCTGGTAGATGAAATAATCTTACAACACGGCATATTATCTGAAGCCGAGTCTATAAGTACAGTAAAGTCGCATTATTTCTCAGCGACCGCCTACCCAGAATTTGTCAAGTGCCTACCACCTCCACTGTGGGGCAACGCCGCAGGGGCCACGGAGCCCGAGATGCCTCGGTCTCCGAGCAGTGTAAACATGCCGCGTAATCTGATCTCGGCTCGGGTATATCGGTGTGAACCACTACTAATCCAGTTACAAAACTTCTTTATTTTTCATTATTTTTTTATGGGACTTTCACCAACTTATTTGTGGCATTTTTCCGATTAAAATGACACTAAACACGATATAATTTCAACTGTATTTAGTGGTTTCATTGACGATGAAAGTTTCGGGCGCAAGCAAGGATAGCGCGATCCGCGTTTACATGCTGTCCTTTACTACGTTCGGCTTCCTTTGTACTTTTGGCGCGATAGACACAGTCATAAAAAAAGTGTTCCTACATGATATTTCTCCGTGCAGAACACAGCCGTTTAAATAACGCGACTTTACTGTATATATGGTCTAAGATGATAACGATAGTCTGCTTGATCGAACTAGCTGATCGGACTGATGTCCTGTCTGAATGCGGTGTTGCCACATGTTCCGGCATGCAGTAGAGACGGCCGTGGGCGAGGCGATCATTTGTTATACCGCCGCAATTACGTCTACGTCCACGTCTGTTGCATCCGCGTAATAGAATCGTTGTTATAATTAATATGAGAGCCACGAAGGGATCGAAATGGGTCGCGTATGATGTTCACGTGGGAATTTCGGTGGAGGCCGATCTTTGTCGCACGACGATCATCAGACTTTGAATGGCACACACGTTGCCGCAATAATTGTGCGATCGAGTCTGGCTTACTTAGGTATCCGGTTTTCCTCGCGAATGCGTTTTCCGACCGGCGACCAGGGTTGCCATCTTATCACCATGTGAATAGCGGTGGGTCGCACATTTGACAATTTATTGCCGTCTCATTTTTTTTCTACAACCCGGAGATTTATTTCAAAGCGCGAAGAGGTGGCTATTTAAAATTTACTTCATTTGATGATAGAAATAAAAAATATTAAATTTCTTCTTCCATACCTTATTTTAGTATTTAAAAAAAATTAATTCTTCCTCTCGATTTCGGAATATTTGTTTTATTATCTATTTCTTTTATGTGTATATGCTATGTATAAAGTTTTATAAAATATCAACATGTTGCTTGACAACTATAGGAAACGCGAATGGTGGTTTGAGAAGCGTCTTACAAATCTAATAAATTTGATAAAAATGCGATGTAACTCGCAAAAAATCACAAACCACTGTGAAAAATCACGGTGATTGGGAACGAACGTGATCTAGTGGCTACCCTGGTTTCCGGGCGAAAACCGAGGAGTTGGCAACCCTGCCGGCAACCGATCGCTATCGTACCGAACGTCGATTTTTAACCTCAAAATTAGATTACAATTTGGATCACTGTTCGTTGATGCTCAGTTGCACCGGTCGAGTGGGACGAGGCTACTTTCTCGATTAATCCTACGACAATGAAATATTAACGACGGAAGCATAGTCGCGCAAAACAACCTCGGATTGGAAGAAAGTTAGAGAAACTGGGCCCGGGCGTAGGAAATATCCGATCCGCTAAAAGTTGGCCGACTAATATGCCAATAGAAAGTTACAAAATGTCGATCGACCGCTGGTTTTACGGCAGAAACTGTGGCAGTTGTTCGAGCGTTTCGCAAAAGCCGAGTGAAAACGCTGACCGCTCGCCGTGCCTCCGCTGGTCGAGATCTGTTTCACCGAATCTCGGTTCAGCCTTGCGCTCGGTCAGTTTCAAGGTAACAAGCGAAGGAATCGATACGCTCTTCTCGTTCCACACGCACTGTTCATTTTCATTGTTCACTCGAAAAATCAAGATTGCTTACAAACATTCGCATTTCCAAACTCAGAGAGAGAGAGAGAGAGAGAGAAAGAGTCACCACTAAAAATTGCTGTATTATACAAAATATTGTTTACATTATTAAATGTATCGACATCTAATCAATAGACTGCGGATGTTCATGCAATTTTCAATTTTTGTAGACAAAATTTTAAGAAAGTGGAAACAAATAAAATCTTATTTTCTGTGCCGGTGGCCTCTTTAGATCTGAGACAAATTAAAATCGTATTAAATTCTGTCATATTTTACATCCCGGTATTTTTCGAAAATTTTCAAAAGCGATAATTGCATAAAGATCTGCACTCTACTAATCAATTACTAAACATTTACGTATTGTATAAGGTATTATACCAACTTCGTATCCATAAAATTTGAAAAGTCACAGAAATATACCAACATAACATTAAGAGCAGGAGTCCGAAGGCTGAAAGAAATCTTCAAATTTATTTCTCATCGAACAAACCTAGATAGCACCCTCATAGACGTCGTTTTACGTCGTTTTTAGGTCTGAACATCTTATGTCCCAAAAAGACGTCTTTAAGAAATCTTAAAGACGTCGTTTTTACGTCTGAAATAAGACATCTTTTCCGAGATGTCGTCTAAAAAGACGTCTGAAAGACGCCTAAACTACGTCTAAAAGACGTTTGAAGACGTCTCCAAGACGTACATTTTTTTTACGAGACATTCAGGAGACTTTCGGGACCGTTCAGATGTCCGAATATCTTGCTGCAGACGTCTTACAGCTGTCTTTGAGATGTCTCTATGCTATCTGGGAAGCGTGTTCGGTAAATGACGTTGACGTCATCATTACGGTTTCACGTTCTGCGAAGCAACTTTTTATCATTATGTAACTCCATTATCTCGAGACGTTCGCCAACAATGCTTGTGTTCCGTTCGGTTGGAGGATACCTCATCTGTTAAGTTAATTATATAAACGTTACTTAATTGACGCGATTATTCTTACGTCATCGAAAGTAAAATCGCAGATAGTGCTATAATTAGAGTTTGAGCGCGTGCTGGCTGGCTCGCGTTCGGTCTCATTCTACTCCATAAACGCATGACCAGTCGTCTAAACCGACTTGGTGTTTCCTTATCCGTTTTCAGTCAAATTCGTCTTATCGATTGCATGGTTTGCTGTCGCTCAGGTGAACAGATTCTATGGATTTAACAACCTGCCAACAACAAAACAAAACAGATAATTGATCCTCATGCGAGCTCTACGCCTATGCAGGCATGTCAAACTCTTTTACCACCAAGGGCCTCATTAAGTATTATAAATTATTTCGGGGGCCCCAATAGAAAAAAGCAGACTCGAAATAAAAATTTAAATAAATAAAAATTTCTAATATACCACGTTTTTAAGACGGACTAAAAAGTATAAAATAATTTTTCCTAGCCCCATACAGATAGTCCTGAAAATTTGTGATTGTGAATTTTTAATAGCTGTGAAGATACTTGGAAGATTTAAAACGAAAAACGTTGGGCGCAAGATTTAAGTGAACTATTCATGCATCAATTATCTATTGCATGCGCCCCACGTTTTTCGTTTTAAATCTCACAAGTATTTTCGTAGCTATATATATTTGCATTAAATACTTATTTAAAGGTAATTACCAATTCATTAACTTTGTAATGTGCGAAAACTGTGTGTAGATATGTATATTCATTGTAGCCATTTTCTGATTAATAAATTTTAGAAATGAAAGTACATATTTATTGAAACGTATTGAGTATTGAGTCTTCCCTCGCAGAGTAGTGACACCGTTCACGTGTGTCTAAATAAATGTATAATTTAATCGAAATAAATAAATAATTAATTTTAAATATCCTTAATGGGTGAAATTGATTTGCAAAAGGGTAAAATTGATTTACAGAAAGGTGAAATTCACTTGCAAAAGGGTGAGTGTAAAACCGACAAATTGTCATCATCAGTTTCAAAGTTTTTGGTCGGGCCGAAAATTACTTGTCACTAATTACCGCAAATTACAGTCACGCTGATTTTTCACATTGATTCGTAATTGTCGTGATCGCTTCTGATGGATCCAGTTCTACGAGCTTATCCCTACCGCTACCGCCGACGGGTCACGAGCGACCCCGGCACCGCATACGTGGGTTAATATTCGTGAGTGAATTTTTCGCGCGAACAGAGTCTGTTCATTCATCGATCGGCGCAATTAATAAGCTGCCTGATTTCTATGGAAGTCATTATTCATCCGGTGCAGGAGTTTCTCCGCGGAAAGGATAGTCATCCATTAACTGCAAGGTGATAAGCAGCACGGGCAACAGTATTTCTAACGGTAGTTCAAGTCTGACATTTGAACTTTACAGTCTTTTTACCGACACGGTGCCGAAGGACAAATAACGACCGAAGAAACACGTCCCAGATAGCACTCGACGTCTCATAGACTGACAGTCTGTTTTACGTCGATTTTAGGTGTGAACGTCTTACGTCCCAAAAAGACATCTTCAAGATGTCTTAAAGACATCTATTTGGAGATGACGTTTTTACGTCTGAAATAAGACGTCTTAAAGATGTCGTTTTTACGTCTAAAAGACGTCTTTTCGGAGATGTCGTCCAAAAAGGCGCCTAGGCTACGTCTAAAAGACGGCTGAAGACGTACCATTTTGTAGCACAAGACATTCAGGAGACTTTCGGGAGCCGTTCAGACGTCTCTCAGACGTCCGAACGTCTTGCGGCAGGCGTTTTACAGATGTCTTTGCGATGTCTCAATGCTATCTAGAGTCGCTCTCGGAAGCAACACGTCGCTTAAAACCTCATTTCTCTGACTGCCGTTCGGAAAAATTAATTCCTCGAATGTGCATAGCTGTGACGAAAGTTGCAGAACCCGTTCGATTTTTCGGTAGAATTTCAGCGGAATAACTTTTGCCCCTGTATAGGAAACATAGTCGTTGAATTATTTCGTTCGGCGTGTACACTAAAAATTATTGTTGCTTAATAATTCTACATAATAAAGGGTCCGTCAATAGGGACGCAGTAAAGTGGACCATGTTGGAAAATGTCATCGAAAATTTTAACCATCGTATCAAAGTCTGTAAAACGTTTATTATTAACCCTTTGCACTCGGAGCTATTCTAACTCGAAAATCAAATCGTTCCTTCTGACCTAGAATATTTCATGCTCTATGATTTTTTCAGATATGAAATCGATATAATACCTCATACAATACTTGAATGTTTAACAATTGGTTGGATACCGACATATCAAATAATGTAAACAATATTTTCAATAATAGTACAGCAATCTTTAGTGTCACCTCAGAGGCGCCGCTCGAGTGCTACGGATCAATATTGTGAATATCATTTTTCACACAAATGGCATAGATCAAGGTTCAAAATAAAATAATAAATTTGGTTTTCTCGCCGATCCTTGTATTTTTAATTTGCATGTACTTCACTGGGTCGCGGACCCTTTAATTGCACTGCAGTCCGTAAGTTATTGGCACAGGTGGCAACTTATCGGCCGATATCTTACGAAAATGGCGAATTGGTAACGTATGGCGCGATACGTGAGCTAATGAGACGTATACGGTGACCCAGAGTGCATGGGGATTGGACCGAGCATACAGTGAAAGGTTCAACCGGGACAATAAAAATCGATCGGCTCCGGATCAGCAGTAGAATCGAGAGCATAAGAATGATTTTCAAGAGTCACGAGAAACTGGAACAACCTGCCAGGCGACCAGCCAACACGTTCTATATGCGCCTACCGTGTTACTGCAACGGTAATACAAGAGGACACGGAGACAAATTAGAACCATTCTCCCGATCAAACACTGGGTGTCGATCGTGTCCTCCAAGCTGCGTGTCCCCTCGCGTGAAAAGGTGTGGGCGAGGGGGTCAATTGGAAGCTTCATAAATCGGGGACAAGCCAGAAGAAAGGATGGTCGAGGAAATCCGAGGATCGATCGAGAGAGGAGCGAACAAAGGAGCCCGCAAATTTAACTGTTCTACAGCGGCGTATACGTACACCCATAGCACACGGAGGAATGCGAGGTCCGATTTCGCCGTTGAAACCCGTGCACGGGCCCCGCCGTCAAAGTCGCTGGTGGGTCCGGAACGGTCGCGATCGATTTTCCAGATTCCCGAGAAGCCGGGACAGTCTGGTGGGGAATATTTAGGGGATATAAGGTGCTGTAACAAGACAAGGCGGCTGTATATACAGGAGTCGAATAGATAGTGAAAGTCCCCCAGAGCTAACAGGAGCGTAGAGGGCGAGAGGGGGGCAGGGTAGGAACGGGGGACCCCAGTAAGGTATATGAGGGCCTCAGTTCGAGCAACCGCTGGTACTCTAGCCTCGCTGCCTACTTATATTCACACACACTAACACAACCCACCACCTGGAACACAATGCACACCGTCTCGACGGTACGTATACAAGTGAGCCATCGTCGTCGTTGTTATTGCGAAGCCTTTTTGTAAATTTTCGTCAGCACCGAAACCCGTTCGCGTCCGTCGTCTATCATTCGTAGAGCCGCCGGCGTGATAGTGATCGTCGCCCTAATTGTCGCCGATGACTGGTCGGTGCCCGGCCTGGAGCTCGGGGTCTCGCGTGTGATGTGATCGTTCCTCGTCGTGACAGACATTGTGCTTGTGACTTGTGCATTTACTGGTACATCCAGAGAGAGAGAGAGAGAGAGAGATTGAAAGTCTTGCTGCGAAAGTATCGCCATGGGCAGTCACGGAACGGTTTAGACAGAGGTCGGTTTATCTTAGCCAGTCCAGCCCAGTCCGGGCCAGCCCGGGCCAATTGAACAGGGCCTTACTACCCTGGTTTTGTGGCCAGTATTTCCCAACGGAAATATAAATACTGGATACAAAACCAGGGTAGTAAGGTTCTGTCCAATTGGCCCGGACGGGCTAAGATAAACCGCCTAGGCAAGCCTAGCGCTAGATAGAGGTTCCTCGCGCCAGCTGGAGTTAAACGACACGACCCGATGTCGACCCAGTGTCGATACGCGACGCGGATCGATACCACGAACAAATCCATGCGGTCGTGTACCTGGCTAGGCGCCTTTCCAACCGTACGATCGTTATCTGCCCGTGAAAACCCACCAGCTGAATTACGATTACGATCGCGCGAGCGTCCGACGGGCGACCTGTTAGCTAACCGTTAGTTGGGGGGCACTTATCCCGTTCGAACTTTCTGCTCGGCGGGCGGGCCGAAAAAATGTTATGAAAGCCGTTTTCTGCGCGTGGCGAGCCGCCCTGTTTTCTCTCCGCCGCGCCGCGCCGCCCACTCGCTCGAAGAAAGAAAATTATATAATGAGTTACGCCAAACAGGAACACGCTCGGGAATTATGTTGGTCAGAATGCGTAGCGGTAGAAACCGTTTTCTCGCTCGTGGCCGTTCGCGCGGAACTACGGGGAACGTGCTGCGCAGATGAAGTGGCTCGGACTCGCTCGATCTTTTCGGTATCGATTTCGAACGGGCGACCGATTCCCGAGGAATCCGACGGCCGAGGCGCGCTCGCTTATCCGATGGTTCTTGCGGTGTATGTCGGCGATTTTTCCAGCGGATCAAGAATCCGGTATCCTTCGAGTGCGGTCGGCTCGTCGTCGCTTGTGTAATGAAGTCATGTCTGGCGGTTAAGGCTCTGGTGTCGCGGAAAGGTCATGCACCGCCGCACGCGGGCATTTTCGCGACCAATATACAGGCCCGTATCGTTCAGCCGAGAATAACACGCTTTATCTTCTCCTTTTGCAGGTTACGTTAATGGTAGCTGCCATACTAGCAGTATCGGCCCAGCAATACCAGCAACCGGGTGGCAACTATGTCGACGATTATTCGCAGTACGAATCCGCGAGACCTGCACACCCGACCCCAAGGAGCTACGCGTCGGATGCGGCGCCTAATCGGCAAGCAGCCGCGCCGACAACCCCGAAGCCCACTCCCGTGGCGATCTTGAAGCAGATCAACAGGCACAACGAGGACGGCTCGTACACCTACGGCTTCGAGGGCGCGGACGGCTCGTTCAAGATCGAGACTAAACTGCCGACCGGGGACGTGAAGGGTAAATACGGGTTCGTCGACGACACGGGTAAAGTCCGGGTGGTCGAGTACGGAGCGAATCAGTTCGGCTTCCAACCGGCCGGGGAGGGTATCACCGTGGCCCCGCCGACCTTAGTGGACGAGACCCTCAACCCGGAATCTGCCGAAGCTCAGGCCTATCAGCAAGCCGACCAACAAGCCGGCAGGGGTGTGCCTCTCCGAGGTGCCGCGCCTGCGCCTCAACCCGCACACCTGCAATACGACCAACCAGCTTATCAGCCTGCCCAGAGTCACACGCAGGCCGTCTACCCCGCGGCAAGACAACAACAGGCTCTCCCCAAGCCACCCATTTTCAGCCCAGGTGCTGGTCTCCCCCAGGCTCCCAGACAATCCCCTATCCTTCAGCAAAGCGACGAACCCTCTCCACCGTCCCAGTTGTACAACCAAGGACCGGCTCAGTTTGGCCCAGCACCCATCCAGGAACACCGATCCCAACCGCAACCTCGCAGCCAAAGCGGTGGCATCCTCGACCAGCTAGCCAGAGACTACGCTCTGCCACAGGGCGTCGCACCACCATTACACGACATCAGCTTCGGTTATTACTAAGTCTTCTAGTCCCTCCTGTGTTCTTCAGGACGGTCCCCCCGTTCGGTTTGGTCTTTTCGTACGGTCCTTGCGTTTCACCTGTCCCATTCGGGGATAAGTGTCAAGGACCCAGCGCCCGGAGAACGAATCGGAAAGATTTGATAATGTACGCTGGCGCTCCACGTATGTCCGCGTACGTATACATGTTCAATCGTTTTTTCCCCCGTCTCGTAGTCTCTTGATTTATCCACTGATTCTCTTGTGAAGTTGCGGCGAGTCAAATTTCTGATGTCTGTTTCGGTGGATCAGCTTCCGGGTCCCGATTCCGTTACCGCTTCTCTGAGGAGCTTTCGTATTCTTGCCATTGGAACCGCGCGTTGGGAAAATGTTGAAACTTGTAATTTTATGTTCGCCCACACACGTCCTTACTTTCGAACGACGTCATTTCTCCCAACGCGAACACCTTTTGTTTATCCTGTACAACTTTAAACACACGTTATGTTAAACATTAATACTCGGGGAGGGTTACTACTGGCACTTCTTTAACCCTACGGAGGTTGCGGTCTATTTATTTGGTTATTAGATGCGTTTTGCAAACATGTTATCGAAAATCTCGAAGAATATTTAATATTTATGTACCCAGATATCACCCGATGTCTCGTAGACGTTTGTTTTACGTCGCTTTTAGGTCTGAACGTCTTACGTCCCAAAAAGACGTCTTTAAGATGTTTTAAAGACGTCCACTTGGAGACGTCGTTTTTACGTCTGAAATAAAACGTCTTAGAGACGTCTTTTCGGAGATGTCGTCTAAAAGACGTCTAAACTACGTCTAAAAGACGTCTGAAGACGTCTCTAAGACGTACCGTTTTGTAACAGAAGACATTCAGGAGACTTTTGAGTGCTATCTGAGTATGTATAATTATGTGTTTTGGATCTGCGCAGGGTTAAAACGTTCACGCGTGAAATCTGTATCGCGGCGAGAAGTATTGTAAAAACGATGTAAATAAAATTTTCCGAACCACGGTTGTCTTTAAGCACGTGCTGGCTATTAATCGTAGGAAATGCAGTTTGCACGCGCCGTTGCAGGGTTGTATCGTTAGAGTATCGTTTCAAGGAGAACCTCCTCGTGTTATTCAGCCGCGTCTTCGGGTTCGCGTCTCGCGGGACTGCATAATAAATTCAGCACGCTTACGTATTGTAACTAGATTATTGTAAGGTAATTAAACTGAAATAATATAAGACCACACACAACACACACCACTGCAGTGAAAATCATTAGACCGCATAGGATGCTCATGTAAATCTCAGTCCTCAACCTGTTGACCGGTTGACTTCTCGATTATTCTGAACAACTTACAAAGACGCAATACGAAACAAATAAAATTGAGAAAAAACTACTGATCTC
>CM052249.1:6344678-6363988 GCA_028455795.1 Lasioglossum marginatum
ATTTTAAATTTTATATAATTACAATAAATTTACTAATTTATACATTAGTTTGAACACCTCTTTTAAATTTAATATAAATTAGTTTTCGGGAAAAACAAAGACGTCCGTCAGTCTCCCGATAATTCTGAAACAGGTCCGCATTTTATTTAGAACTTGCACTTCTCGCCGTGTAATTATCTCGCAAACGTACACTTTCTAAACCCAAAGTTCTGTTCGTTATTATCGATGGTGGGATAGTCGATTCGTTGTGTTTCGGAATTCGATAAATCTCCAGGTGTATATTGTTGTATACACCCACAAATCTCTTGAAGGGGAAAGTCCATCTCTCAGTTTCTCTTTTTGGCCGTGTAGACCGTTGCTCTCTTCCTTGCAATTACTTTTTAGTCTGGAATCTGAAAATTTATGGAATTTCAAATCGCATACTAATTATATTGTTCGAACGCGCACGCCTAATGATTTTCGCAATATTATATGTAAATTGATCAGTGGACTTGCTCGACGATGATTTATCGCAGTTGCATTTAGAAACTGGCACATCTTACTTTTCCACGGTCAATGATCTTGAATTTTCAGACAATGAAGGTGTTGTTTTTCTATAAGTCCGCATTTGGAACTGAACATGCGAACGAAGTTTCTACTTCGAATTTAACAGACTTCGCCTAACAATGGCTTGGAACGAAATAATTAGCGACATTGGGTTTGCAAGAGGCTTGTCCATATCTTTTTTGAAGTTAAGGGGTTAGGACACAGTAATATTTTGAGAAAACCGAAAATTTGTTTCCGATAGAAAAATTAATTTCGTAAACTTTAAACGCGTTTTTCCCAGAGTTGCGTTTTTCGAAACGGTGTATAAAGATATCTCGAGTTCCATCTTAGCGATTGCATTAAAATTTTACAGTTATCTTCATTATAATATCTATTAGGCAATGACGATCGATTTGTTTTTCATTTTCCCATTATTTTGTTAAATATAAGTAGAAAATTAACAAATTTTCTACCGAAATCCAGTCATTAAATTTAAAATATCTGCCATTTTGTTAATTTTCACAAAAATTGACATGTGAGGTCGTCGATGAATATATCACAGTTTATGATATTTTTGGGATTTTTGATATAGTCAATTCGATTTGTAGGAATCCTGTACACCAGTTGGCTACCTGGAAGAAAAGATGTTCCGAGTGAAGACGACGAAAGGCATAAAAACAAACCCAGATAGCACCCGACGTCTCACAGACGTCTGTTTTACGTCGTTTTTAGTCTTTATTTGGAGACGTCGTTTTTACGTCTGAAATAAGACGTCTAAAAGACGTCTCTAAGACGTACCGTCTTGTAACTTTCGGAAGTTGTTCAGACATCTGAAAGACGTCCGAATGTCTTGCAGCAGGCGTCTCACAGCTGTTTATGAGATGTCTCCGTGCTATCTGGGTGGTGCTCCGGAGGTATATATCGTAGTAAGTCTTATATTTTTATAAATTGGTGTCAATACAATATTTTCGAATTTTCTTGGTCTACCCCGACGTGGTAATGAATTCAGTATTTTAAACTCTGCATTCTCATCCATTGATATCTTATAGAAAATTTTATATGGTCCATATCTCAAAAAACGCATCCAGCATATTTTTAACCAATTTATTGTTTCTCCGTTAGAATTCTTTACCCTTTTAAAAATTGCATCCTCCAAACTTAACATCAAACAACTGACAAATGGACGTAGGCCATTTTCAAAATAAAAATTTGTATCATTCAATTAACCAGCTAATTTATTTTTTACAAAATCTTTGTGACTTGAAATATATTAGTTAGAATTTGCTTCGGAAGGAACAGATAACGTAGAAATGTAAATATTAAAATTGCTAGCTCGATTTTTCTCGAAAATGGACTTAGGCCACTTTGAAAATAAATGGTTCATGTCATCCACTTGAAAATGTGAGCAGAGCATCGGGCAAGTTGATTAGAAAATAGGAAGCTCGATGGTTCGTTGGATAGCTCTGATGTCTACAGTAATTCATTGGATTTTAACCACGAGGAATGTTCTCGCCGTAAATCCACACGTATATTAGAAGAAAGTAACAGTGATATCGCGGGAAGCGATCATCGACGGTATCTGAAGCACCTTGAAAACGTTGCATCCTAATTCGGGAGAGTCGTCGTAATTGACGTTGCCGCATACGGAATGTGCGTAGTCTTTCAATTACGGAAAGGCCCCGGTTCAGACTTTCCCTAATTTGATTAACTCGAGGCATCGTATCGAACTTAACGATGTACGAAAAATGATTGATCGCTCCTACAAAACTCAGAGACACTTGGTTTAACATCAAGAGGCAATGAACTATTGATTTCGCAAATACATTAAGGGATTAGGACACAGTAACAAGTGCGGAAAATATAAGATTTTTAAACAATAGTACAGGAAAAAGTGAATGATCGATTAATATAAGATTTTGTATTTCAGTTTACTATATTATGAACTATAAAAAAATGCTTGTAATATTTAAAAAACAATTCCCGAATAGCACAGAGACATCTCAAAGACAGCTGTAAGACGCCTGCCGCAAGACATTTGGACGTCTGGAAGATGTCTGAACGGCTCCCGAACGTCCCCCGAAAGTCTCCTGAATGTCTTGTGTTACAAAACGGTACATCTTTTAGACGTAGTTGAGACGTCTTTTAGACGTCTGAAAGACAATCCTCGTGTACACACTTTTATATATATAAAAGTTGACGCCTTTTCAATGCACACTTTCACTAAATCAAGTGTGAAAATATACATTACTATCTTTAAACTCTGTATGCATTTGAAAACAATGCGTAGTGAAAGCGTATACATTTATTAAATTAACATGGTTATGGTTAGACAGCGGATCTTTATGAAAAATGAAAATGTTTTGCATTGATTGTGGGAAGCGGGAATAACATAAAAATTGATTTCATCCCTTAACGACTTTGTTACATTAAAAGCAACGTTACAACATTCTCGAATTTTTAAAAACTTTTACTGTTTTATATTTCATCCGACTAATTTCTTCATGAATGCATAAACATCCGCAGTCTACTTATGATAATGCTTGTCTTGTTTTTTGGAAAATCCGCTTGTTCCACTTTTCCAGTCTGCTGACAGTAGACATATCATTGTTTTAGAATAATAATTTTTTTCATTTTCCTAGTGCAGCCAGATTCGTTTCTAAAGAGTCTTTCATTAGGTGTCATTTTAAATTTCCCGATATTTTTTTATTTTTCAAGATTAGAGTTGTAGTAAAAAAATTGTGAATTGTAAAAAATTGTTAATTGTAAAAGAACGGCGTTTTTTTATATTCTAAAGTAACAGCTTTTAATGGAAGACTATTTAATTGATAATTAATTTTTTCTTGTCGATTAATGTACGAGCCAATCATTCCTGAATTGTTGCTATAATGTAAATAGCTTGTAGGATGTTTGTGCCTCGCTCGCGGATAAGGTATTTCATTAGTTGGACGGCTGAATCGAAGCCGAAACGCGACCTAGAGCGAACAGTGTTTCCCGTGGGACGCTTTCGATCGTTATCGAGTCGGTCTTTAAAACCCATCTGTCAATCCTCGTGCGAATTCGACCTACATATCCTAGAACAAGAATAAAGGCGAACGCGTTTTATTCGTTATGTCGACGTCGCGCGTCGCGCGGAGGAGTGTTTGCACGAACAAGCTGGCCAAATCTACTTAACTGGATTACGTTATTTCAGATATATAAAATAGACAGGACGACCATTTTAAAAGTTAAATTATTTATCGGTCATCATAAAATTTTAATTCGAACTCGAACAAAAATCCGAACTCAAACTCAAAGTAAAACTCTAAGTGAGACTCAAAGTAAAACTCAAAGTAAAACTCAAAGTAAAACTCAAAGTAATACTCAAAGTAAAACTCAAAGTAATACTCAAAGTAAAACTCAAACACAAACTCAAACTCAAAGTAAAACTCAATGTAAAACTCAAAGTAAAACTCAAACTAAAACTCAAATTAAAACTAAAACTCAAACTAAAACTGAAACTCAAAGTAAAACTCAAACTAAAACTGAAATTAAAACTCAAATTCAAACTGCAACTCAAATTCAAACTACAACTCAGACTCAAACTAAAACTCAAACAAAAACTCAAACTAAAACTCAAACTAAAACTGAAACCAAAACTCAAATTCAAACTAAAACTCAAATTCTAAGTAATACTCAAAGTAAAACTCAAAGTAATACTCAAAGTAAAACTCAAACTCAAACTCAAAGTAAAACTCAATGTAAAACTCAAAGTAAAACTAAAACTCAAACTCAAACTCAAACTCAAACTCAAACTCAAACTCAAACTCAAACTCAATCTCAATCTCAATCTCAATCTCAAACTCAATCTCAAACTCAAATACAAACTCAATCTCAATCTCAATCTCAATCTCAAACTCAAACTAAAACTAAAAATTCAAACTAAGAACTCAAACTAAGAACTCAAACTCAAACTCAAATTCAGATCCCGATTCAAATCTAAATCCAAATTCGAATTAAAGCTCAAATTCAATATAAAATTCGAATACAAATTCAGATCAACGATTGACCAAAATAATACCTACAGCACGATAAGCCTCGCGCCGATGGCGGCATGTGTAAGGATTGCGCGTCGATGCGCGTGTTGCAAGTTGCGTGTAGGTGCGGTTCCGTGTAATTTGGCAATGTCAGGCCCACAGCGTTACGATTTGGCAATGGCCATGCCATGGTCTGGTCTCGGTGGAATCTAATTTGCGGGTGTTATACGGCATCGAAAAGGACGCGACGTTACTATCTGCGGGGACCCCCACTATAAGCCAAAGCGTTAGGTTATAAAGGACCGAGCTCCGTACTATACCGCTGCACTCTCTCAGTGAAACTCTCGAAGGATCATTCACCGACCACTCGTTACCTTACCTCCACGCCTGCGAGACGCGTGCACCATGAGGATTATATCTGTGGTATGTAGGCTGCCTTTTGTCTTCTCAATTTCAATTTCAATTGCAATTACTATTCCGCTTCGGGCTCCGCACTCTTCCACTGTCGCTTTCTTCTGCGCAGGGCGGGTCGCGCTTCATTCTTTTCATACTTCTACGCCGTCCCCTGTTATCAACGGATCCAGCAATTAGACGCTCACGCACTCTATCTTTAAACACTGCAAAACAATCGGGAGGGTTTACTCTATTGATAGACTTGCGAAATTTTTATTTAACAAGCTTAGTTCAGTTTTTACACAAAACAGTTTGTTTAGTTTTTGATTATTAACACTCCATTTGGGATTTATTCATTTTCACATGCTTTTACAGTGGTACATATATTTTTTGATTCTTATTTAGACGATCAAATCTGAGAGTAAAAAAGTATTTTAATGCTTGGAGGTTTGCAAATATTTTTCATTAATATTATATTCGGAGTTACATTTAATTTTGATCGCGTAAATCCTGTTAGGACTCGAAGGAACAATGAAAAACAATGACGACACCGGGGTGGTTCGTTTAATGGTCGCAATTTTTACTTTGGGTAAAATATGTAAATTTCCAATTGTTACAAGTGTATATTGTTACATCGTGATAGGCAAATTGAAGTGATTCAGGTTCATGTACAATTTGTGTTTCGCCAACGAATGCCGTGTTTTTGGTACCAACATTACGCCAGCCGGTGATTTGAATGCCGGGTCTGCGATGACTTTGCTGGTACCACAGTGTCGATAATTATGCAGTGTGTTAGGAACAATGTCGTACAGTGATTCAACATTTATTTTACACCCTATACAATTATAATCATAGTTTTTCTCTAACTCGAATAAACATTCGAGAGAAGTCTTCCTGAATAATTTAGTATACAAATTATTATTAACAAACGTAGGTCATGCAAGTCTTCCTACGAGCAAGATTCTAATTAAACGAAAAATGAATCTATTGTTCTCGCAGATAACTGTGTACCGGAGAGTAATCTCCATCGCCGTTTTTCCCATATAAATAACGATGTATTAAAACTCTTTGTACGCATTCTAGCTCCTTGTGAATTCCACGATAAAATCAGTCGCGAACACCATTTTTCAATGGATAATATTTAAAACAAAAAAAGAGAAAATTTTAGAAAACTGTACGAATCTTCAAATTGCTACTCCTTGTTCGCTTTCACTCCAGTGAAGAGATCATAATTCTAATTATTTAGAAGAAATTATAATTATACAAGAAAAAATATAACTTAATTGAAAATAAAATTCTTCGAACTGCAAAGATAATATACCTGGGGGTAATCGGGTACTCGGAAATTTATTTGTAAATGGAATGGAAATTAACCAACGGTCCTCTCCCAGATAGCACAGATACATCTTAAAGACAGCTGTAATTCGGACGTCTTAAAGACGACTGAACGGCTCCCGAACGGCTGCCGAAAGTCTCCTGAATGTCTTGTACGTCTTTTAGACGTAGTTGAGACGTCTTTTTAGACGACATCTCTGAAAAGACGTCTCTAAGACGTCTTATTTCGGACGTAAAAACGACGTCTCCAAATAGAGGTCTTTAAGATGTCTTCAAGACGTCTTATTTCAGACGTAAAAACAACGTCTCCAAATAGACGTCTTTCAGGTGTTTTAAAGACGTCTTTTTAGAACGCAAGACGTTCAGACCTAAAAACGGCATAAAACAGACGTCTACGAGACGTCGGGTGCTATCTGGGCTGCTTATAAATTGATTTTTATAGCGTCGAATGAAATTTCCTCGTTCGCATCAATGTGAAAAGATTAATCAAAATCATAACTGTGTTTTATTTAGTAATATTTATTTTCGCCGGGTACGGGGCCCGAAATTTTCGAGTACCCGCCCATTAGCAAATAAAGCACGGATATGATTTTGATAAAATTTCTGAAATGAATGCGAACGAGGAAATTTCATTGGAGGCTATAAAATTGAATTTATAAGCAGAGGACCGTTGGTTAATTTCCGTTCCATTTACGCATTCCAGTTGATGCGACCGAGGTTCGTTATGAATTAACAAGTATGTATGTGGAGCAACGGTCGTGTCGCAATTTTGTGTCGCCTTTCGTACACGCGCGTCGCCGTCGTCGTCATTCATAGAAAATTAATCATAATTAACGATACGGTATTTTCCTCCTATATTCAAAGAGCCGTTCTCTCTCCTCCATAATTCCTGTGGGAACTTTCATCAGCTGCGGGTTTCACTTATGAACTTCGCGCGTGAGATCGAACAATTAATTGTGCGAGAACACGTATGTATAAAAACGTGAGTAAAACTGTGATTTCTACATGTTCCTTTTGTGACGTTTGTTTGCCCCGGGGAGAAGCATTAATAATTCAAGTTCAATTCTATCTCTTCGATGTCGCTTCCTTTCCCTTCGTGGACAAGAACGTTGTTTGTTTAATTAACATATGAAATTATTGTGTTCAAAAAACAAATTTAGCGAGTACAATTTGTTACGCGAATTATAAATTCGATCGGTGTTGTAATAATTTCCATAAACATTAAAGAATGCAATCACAACGCGTAATAATAAATCGCCCATAAATTTCGATTTAATAACATCTAATAACGCAGAGAATTGTTTAAAGTTTTATCGGCGAAGACACGCAAGAAACTATCCAGGGTCGACACATAGAGCGACTAACGAGTTGCAGCTCTGCTTTCACCAATTTAGTATATGAAACCTCTTATTTCGGACGTTTCTGCGCGCTGATAAAACATCGTTCAATCCCACTGCTGTGAGTGCGGCGTTTAACAGGTCTGTTAGATACCGTTCACGAAATTATGTGAATTATGGGAACAGTTTAAAACGTTGCGTTTCCATTCGAACAACTCTATTTACAAAATATCTGGCGTATGTAAACACTAAACCGATCTGATAGCAAAACTCTTTTATCTTCCATTATTTTTTGACGGGACCTACACCAACATATCCGTGGGATTTTTCTGATTAAAACGATACCAAACACGATATAATTCCAGATACTTGTGCAATGAACGATGAAAGTGTCGAACGCAAGAAAGGACGTATGACCTCTTTCTTTCCCGTACGCTGTCCTCCATTGCGTCCGACACTTTCCTTATTCATTGCACAAGTGTCATCGGAATTACGTCACGTTTAGTATCATTTTAATAAGAAAAATGCCACGAATATGCTGGCGAAAGTCCCATCGAAAAATAATGGAAAATAAAGAAGTTTTGTTATTAGATTAGTGTGGTCTCACACGGATACACTCGACCCATTCCCAGATAGCACAAAGACATCTCAAAGACAGCTGTAAGACGCCTGCCGCAAGACGTCTGCGTTCGGACGTCTGAAAGACGGCTCCCAAACGGCTCCCGAAAGTCTCCTGAATGTCTTGTGTTACAAAACTGTACGTCTTAGAAACGTTTTCAGACGTCTTTTAGACGTAGTGTAGGCATCTTTTAAGACGATATCTCCGAAAAGACGTCTCTAAGACGTCTTATTTCAGACGTAAAAACGACATCTCCAAATAGACGTCTTTAAGATGTCTTTAATATGTCTTTAAGACGTCTTTTCAGACCTAAAAACGACGTAAAACAGTCGTCTATGAGACGTCGAGTGCTATCTGGGTTATGTTTACTCGCTGTCCTTTTCTACTTTCGATAATTGTCCCTGGCCGGACCCGTGTTTTGGACAATTTTATTATTGCATGAACACTGTGCACAATTTATTTCGGTCGGAAATTCCTATTTATTTATCTGCAAAATAATGCAACTATTCGTATTCTGTATGAGAATGTAGCTATTTTATTTTTCGAACGCCACTAAACGTGTTACATCATCGAGTTTACGGATCGATTTCTAGAGTGAAAATTGATCGATAGGCTTTTCACTTTCGTCTTACTTCGGCCGGTCGATCATAAATAACGGTGGATGGACGCGGCCGAACACTAATACACCGTTACGTGTTGTTATGAATATTTCATATATTCCTTCGACTACCGCAGTTTTATTTCTCATTCGCTCTACGATACTGTCTATTGTACAGAGTTGTGTCATTAAGCTTTTCTACCCGGCAGTCTATAAACTAGACTTTATTTATTGCAAATGGTGGAATTAATCCTTCGGGTTCGAAATCGAGTCCGAAATCGATCGATGATTTTCCGTTACGTCAAGCGCGCCGCCGCAATTTCCGCCCGGTTTTAATGAAAAATTCATTAATAACGAGGAAAGGAATTTTACAATGCAAGCTAGAAAGGTCCATAATTAGCTGCAGGCTGACGTAAACCGCGCGGATCTCTTTTATTAACGGAACTGCTGGCTTAATAGCGCAAAAACAGTGTTCGTTACTGAAACCTGTAAGCCATAAAATTAGAAACAATTATAACGGTTACATAGGTAGACGGGTAACACTGTTCTGGAACAAAAATTTATTTTCTTTCTTAAATCTTCTAATTCTTAAATTCTTCTAATGTTTCTACGGTTTTACATTACGCATTTTTGAATGCATAAAATCCGCGGTCTAGCCTATTCACATTTAATTACACGTATTAATTCTAATGAAGTATATACTTGAAGAACGTCTAATATATTTTTTAATGAATTCCAATGCTGTCTTTTGCCATTGATTTATTTAATATTTGACGAAATGGAAACAAACGTGATTCACCTCCCTTATTGGCTACCGGTCGTAATCGAAGTAGCGAATCAACACACTGGATTATATTGACCAGGTTTTCCAGTAAAGTAAAATTCTGGATTAAATAGGTTACCTTGATCACCCCGTAATATTTAAAACAATTTTAATGACATGTGTATTTGTGCAAGACATTTGGACGTCTTTCAGCTTGGGCTGTTTCAAATTTTATGACGAATCTAGTTGTTCACTTGAAATATTATTCACTTAATAATTGCTATTATTTTAATTGGAATTGTAAATTTAACTCTCTTAGATACACTTACGGAGTGTGACACATTGGCATCCTGTACGTATATTTTTAATTTCATTGAAACGCAAACTCTTACATATCTCAATTTAAACTTAAATGGACTTAGGCCACTTTCAAAATAAACGGCTCATATATTCGATAAATAATAATATATAAAAATCACCGTGATTGGGAACGAACATAATCGAATCACGAGGATTATCACTGGGACCGGACAGAACGTGTTCGGACGTAATAACGTGTCGTCGGTTTTGAACGCGTCGTCGCGTCGTGCGTGGAGACCCAGTTTCGTCTCTTGTTAGAAACCAATGGCGGAGAAACTGTCCGACGATAAATTGCGAAAGCGCGGCTAATACGTACGACTCCTGGGGTAAATCACGGTTGCTTTCGTCGGGCATAAACAGCCATCAGGCATCGACGCTGCCTGCACTCTCTACCTGTACCACGCGGGCACCAGTGTTTCCAGCGAATTGCAAAAATGATCCTGAGCTGCCCAGCTGCAAATTAGTCGTTGTTAAAGCTCGGTTTACGGTCGTTTTTTCTCGTTGCACAACGGAAACGTTGCACCAAGTCCCTTAATGAAATTCAAACAATTAGATCGGCCGTTGCCGCAGCAGTCCTTCGACTTAATTGGTTGCGTTGCGATTAATGGGGCATTTTAAATTAACGGGATTTTTTGGCCTCGGGAGATCATTTTACTCCCCGATTTATGCCTTTATCGAATTTGTTTGCGATAGCAACCATCAAAATAATAACTTGGCACACGATACAGTTAGGAGCATAACTGATCACACACACTTTAAATCAGAATAACTTTTTTATGAATGGACCAAACGACTTCAATTTCTCTGTGAGGCTAGAAGAATTAGTTTAGTAAATGATGTCTAAAAAATATGTTGAAAAAATGCATTTGGTCGGAATTGTGAAAAACAGTAGTGAAAATTGATTTTTACAACTTTTTAAGCTGGGCCAATAAAGAAAATTTAAAAGATGTGTTTGGTCAACACGTATTAATACTTTATGCAAATACTTTATGCAAAATAGAGATGGTCTAAGTCGTTTGTAAGAATCAGAAATTAATTATGCGTTTTCTATTTTAATAATTTTAGCAAGTATATTCATAGTATTATGTTGATCATGTGTGTTATACGAAGGATATTAAAAATGGTTCGATTTCAACGAGACAGCTGGTTTTTGTTTTTATGGTGATCGCGTCCTCGTTTCTCGACAAGTAGGAAATGTTGAAATATGTCCGGCGTGTTTCTGACGAAGCTTTAGGAAACCGGTGTAATGCGAAGCAGTACGTCCACCGCTGTGGCGTCCAGTAAACGGCGTCTTTAGCGCGCGCGCTTTCCCATTTCAGCACGGGTTCGCAGGAGCAGGCTCATTAGACAGCCGGGCCGAAGAAAAAGTGAGAGCGAAGATATGTAGCAGCGCGGGAAGATTCGCTATCGACACCGAAACCTATCGCATCGTGGCTATGCCACGAGCCATCGGTTCGTTATGAACGTGTGTGACGAGATATCGGCCATGTTTTCTCGCGCATGAGCGCCCAAAACAAAAAGAAAAATAGTGAAGCAATGATATTGGCGGAACAATCTGTACAGGGTGTATAAAAAGTAACGGTCATCCGCAATAACACATATTCTCAGAACTATTCAATTGAACAACGGAATCCTTTTTCAAAATTTACTGGGTTCTTATTTGATTTTTTATGTTTTCCTATTAAATGTGGCCGGATGCTTCTTTCTTTTGCACAACAGTGTATGTGCTATTGGGTAGAATGTTCATGAATTTTTTCGTAACTTTTTGTTGAGCAATGGTTCCAAATTTTTAAAAAATCCATTTCAGAACCAAGAATTCTGAAATAATTCGCTGTCATGTACATCACTAGCTACAACATTCCTGAATTTTTTTGTAATTTTTCGTTGCGCATAACAGAAGAAATAAATCATATTGTAACCCAGACAGTGAGGTTGGGGACCCCATCACAATATCTCATCGCTGCGTGCGACGTTGACAAACTCGCAGGCTTTTGCTGGTGAATGTACCCTAGAAATCGAGAGTGCGCCAGCACTTTTCCGACTCACTGTACTCCTCCGTGGTCCGCGGAATAATCTTGTAGCTCAATTAGATTTTAAATGAAGTATAACTAATTGCGAGCGAGGCTTTCACAAGTTTATTGGCAACTCGTGGTTGTTCGATCGGAAATTATTAATCACGGGACAACAAGTTACGGTTCCCCTGAAACAAAAACGAGACCAATAAAGATAATATCACGAGTAAATCAAATCATGCAATTCCGTGTAAGTAACAAACAAAAACAATTTCCAGGTATTTAAATAATCGATACAAATGGTTGAAAGCAATTCTAAATTTTTATGCCAACAGTTTGATATCGCGAGGGATCACGGGAAAATAAAAAAAGGTACAATCGATGGAGCGTGTTTCCGACTTTTTCCGTGACGCGATAATCGTATTCGCGAGTTCTTTGTTGAAAGCGGTTGACAGCTCGCTTTCCTGGCAAAAAAAAAGCAGCCGCGAATTCTTGCACCGTTGTAGAGATACGCATCAGCAGCTCCGAGGGCGTTCCACGCGCCGCGCTGCGAGAAATTTTTGACACGCGTTCACCGGTGAAATGTGGGAAACCAAACGTAAAACGGAGTGTGGGAAACCGTGGAAGAAACGGCGAGAGTGAAAATGCAAGGCAAGGGTTAACCGTGGTCACGGTTGGTCGGCGAGCGACGCGACGCCATGATACAACGTGCTCGTGCAACCGATATTTAATTTTCCAATGCTTCCTTAATCGATGCTAGATAGCAACCTTTTTCCCCTGTCAAGCCTCCAGGTATCGGACAATAACGAAAACGATCGAACTATCGATATCCGAGAACCTTCAGATTTCTCCGCAGTTTCTGAAACCGGCTCCTCTGCAACTGCGGTTGCCAACTCTTTTTTTCGGGATATATTAACTAAAACTAAAATATATGTACAGTAATTCTTCTATAGTCGCAAAAAGGTCGTACACGTTGAAGGCAAAACAAATATCCCCTCCACTGTAGCAAACTGATCTCGGCTCGGGTATATCGGTGTGAACCACTACTAATCCAATTACAAAACTTCTTTATTTTTCATTATTTTTTTATGAAACTTTCACCAATATATTTGTGGCATTTTTCTGATTAAGATGACACTAAACACGATGTAATGTCAACTGTATTTAGTGGTTTAATTGACGATGAAAGTTTCGGGCGCAAGAAAGGACAGCGTATGGGAAAGAAAGAGACGCGGAGAGTCGGTCGCGCGCGGTCTCTCTTTACACGCGCTGTCCTTTTCTACGTTCGGCTCGATCTTTGAAGCTCAAAAAAGTAGTGTCTGTCAACGAACTGTGCAAACGAACTTCCCCGAGGCTCTTGCGACTATATTTACTGTATTTTAGAAACACACATATACAATGTCGGTAGGTCAACCAGTTAGTTATACTATGGTCTTCAGGATCATACAAGGGCAGAAATAAAAGAAATAAATTTAACGTTTCGTAATACTGGATTCACTAGTATTATATTACAATACTCTAGTAAAATACAGTTCTATTTAGGGAGAACATGAGAACCTTAAAAATGCAAACCCCAAATATTAGGGAAAAGTGTGGGAACCGCGAGATTGAAAATTTACGATACCGGTCAACTAATTGCACTGCGGCTGTTATTGCATTGCTGTAAAAGGTGTAGTCCGCAAACCAAATTGATTTTTGGTCAGACCGCTCGAGCAAACCCTTTGTGACAAGTTTCGAGTCAGTACCCCTACCACAAGGGTAGTTATAGAGTGAACACGGTTTCACGAATTATGTTCTATATCTTCTGTTCTGCTCAACAGAAAATTACGAAAAAATTCATGAACTTTCTACCTAGTAGCACACGCGACACTGAATTATTTCAGAATTTTCTCTCAAGCATAAAATTGCCGATTTTATGTCGAAGTTTTCAGAGTACCATATGTTCATATTATTTTTTCAAAAATTAATCTCGCAACCAAAAATTCTGAAATAATTCTCAGTTATGGTTGCGAGATCGATTTTTTAAAAAATCCGAAAAAGACGTCTTTAAGACATCTTATTTGGAGACGCCGTTTTTACGTCTGAAATAAGACCTCTTTAAGACATCTTATTTGGAGACGTCGTTTTTACGTCTGAAATAAGACGTCTTAAAAACGTCTTTTCGGAGATGTCGTCTAAAAATCTACGTCTAAAAGACGTCTAAAAGACGTACCGTTTTGTAACACAAGACATTCAGGAGACTTTCGAGAGCCGTTCGGAAGCCTGTCTTTGAGATGTCTCTGTGCTACCCGGGTAATATCTCTAGAATGAATATAGGTATAGTAACCTGACTTCCAGCCGGGTGGAATGCAGGAAAAATTAAGGGGAATAGCTTCGGACAAGGGCATAGCTCTCTGTACTGTGTACGGTATACTAAGGCCGAGTCCTCAACGCCCATACGAAATGAATCACATTCACTCTCGCTGTTCCGCGCGAAGCCATATTTAGAGTCTAAACGGTTTTTCCCCTCCGTTCGTTTGGCCAGGCCCTGGTTTTCTCAACGGGAACGTTTCGCTCTTTACACTTTCAAATATTTGTTACGACCTTACGCGACGAACAATCGCCGCGCGCCCGCGCGCACGCTCATACCGTTCGCATTCGAATTCGCGAACCCTTTCACGTCTCCTTTTGCTTCCGGCGGATACGTTTAGCCGGGAAACGGGACGACACCGTGTGTCATCTCTAGCATCCTCTTTCTCGTCTAGCCTCTGGAGATCTTGAGAAATATGCCTCGACTTATTCACCTGCCGCTACTTTCGCATATCTATCTGCTATACCGATCCGGACTATGAGTATCAGATTACCAAGAAAACCAAATGGAGAAACGTTTAATAAAAATGTTGTTTAATGTTTACAACAAATCTATAAAACGTTCAAAAATTCACTCTATGTTGTATGTCTTACATTTTAGCTTCCATGTCTTTTGCAAAATTATTACAGTAAACGTCCCTTTACTGTCCAACAGCCGTGTTTTGCACGGACAGTGATCGTACCCGGACACTATTTCTGATTTATGACTGCGTCTACTGAATCACTGAATCACTGGACAGTGATCGTACCCACGAACCCGGACAGTAAAGGGGCGTTTACTGTACAAAGCTAATTGCTTCGACTTTTCTTTTTTCTATTTCAAATGTTCCTATCTTTCTTTTAACTGATTTTGTTTTTCTATATTTTCTGGTTTGTCTATAATGAATAAAATAAATCGTACGTTGCGATTTTAATCGATCGCGTTTAACCTTCAGTTACTCCATTTTATATGACTCCAACATAAATAAGTTTTTATTTTGTAAAACAACTACTTCAATGCGAAATAAATATTTTTACTAGTGTAGACGGCACCTTTGTTTATGCTTCAAACACTAAGTAATTAAATGTTAACCCTTTGCACTCCGAATTATTTTTCAATTTTATTGCCAACAATTCCCTACTATTTTAGGTGGTTGATTTGAAATTTACTTCGAAGGACAGTTCTTCACTGCTGCTTATTTTAAACAATTTTGTTTACTAATTATATTGAATATAATAGCTCTCAAACTTTGTTGCAATTTATATTTGCGGATATTATTTGTAACCAAAAAATAAGAAATTAAATAAATAAAGGGAGAACCAAATACATATAAGAAGACCTTACTAATTATATTAAATATAATAATTCTCAAACTCTGTTGCAATTTATGTTTGCGGAACTTATATTTATTTCTAACTAAAAAATAAGAAATTAAATAAATAAAGGGAGAACCAAATACATATAAGAAGACCCGGTTCCTTAAATTTTTTTTCTCTGATTGCGAGTCACTCGACAAAGGGTTAAAAAAGAGGATAGCTTATGGGGACGGGGTTGGTGCTAATGAGTCATTAGTAGACTGCGGATCTTTATGCATTTATAGCAAAATTTAGTAGATCAAATCCAAAATTGTTGAAAAATTTTGAAAATTGAAGATGTCAATATACGATTTTTCCTCTATTAAAATCATTAGGGGAAGAAGTAAGATTGAATGTAATTTCTATTTCTTGCAATCGATGCAGGCAATTTTTATTTCGCATAAAGATCCGCAGTCTAGTCATTAGCATAATTAACGAACGATTAGGAAAGAAAATAGCAACCGCAAGAATGGATAGGTATCGAAGTTCGATACAATTTTATAAAGCGTTTCCGGTTTCACCACGACTCCGAGCACACCTGTTGGCTAACAAGTCCGATAATTTAGTATCGTATTGGACGTTTGTTACGCACATTGAGGGATTGCTCTTCGTTAAACGGGTCGGAGGAACGACGGGACGTCCTTTCGTTACGCCGCGAGACTAATTAAAATACGTCGGCGAGTAAATTAATCTGACGCGAGTCATCGATCGTGCCCAGCTTCCGCTACGGAAATACTCGCGAGGAAAGTCTAGCCGAGACATTTTAACTACTTCCTCGCTTGAAACACGATATAATCAAACGCATGGTTCTCCTCGCGCTGTATCTAGATCAGACGTTACGCGTACGCCTAGTATGTGCTGCAGCCCAGAATGCAATTCGCGAAATGTGACCAGTTACCGGTGCCATGATTCTTTTTTGTCTCTCTCAAAGGCAACGGTTTACCTTCACCGTGAAAGCGGCCGTTTGTTGGCGCGTTGCTCGCTGGGGCTGCCCACCCGCTCGTATTCCCGTGTACTGGTCCGGCCGATCGATCAGTCCGTTCGGTGAAAAATGATTTTGTCTCATATCGGTATTTAATGCATCCAGAGCAGAGTTGTGCGGAATTACAATTGCATTACTCCAGGAATTATAATTACAAAGTAATTGAATCACAAAGAAATTGAATTACAAAGTAATTGAATTACAAAGTAATTTAATTTCAAAGTAATTGAATTACAAAGTAATTGAATTTCAAAGTAATTGAATTGCAAAGTAATTGATTAATTCAGTCATACTGTAATTTATAATTCAGAACTTCATTCAATTAAATTACAATGTAATTCGTAATTGCAATTCGAGTACAATTATAAAATACTTTGTAATTGTATTACATTAATTTCGAATTACGAGGACGCAGAATAGAAAATACGCCGCATAGACGGTAAACAATTATATGAAAGAAAAACATAAAAATATATCGCACTTCTTCAAAGTTCTGGGCTGTAATTTGGAGAGCTATATTTTAATTAAATTGTATTTCAATTACACATCTGATTGAAGTAATTGAATTAATTGAAATGTTTGAATTATGTAATTCAGTTACTACGTAGTTGAATTACTATATAATTGAAATACAATATAATTCAATTGCGTAATTCAATTACAATGTATTTGAATTAACACAACTCTGATCCAGAGTTGGGCAAAAATTTAATCAACGATTGACGAATAAATTTCTACGCCAATCGTCAATCGCAATTAACAATTAAACTCCGATTTTTAAACTCCGATGATTTCTTTCCTTAATCAACGATTGACGATTAACTTCATCAATCGATTGAATCAATACTCGATTTTTCAATGACTACCTTTTTTAATCGTACACATTAATCAATCAATCTTGGTTAAAATTTTGGTTAAAATTTTAATCGATTAATGCCCAACTCTGAATGCATCTATACATTACTCAAGTTAATAAAAATTATAATTAGAACAAGCATTTAAAAATGAACATTTTCTGAGTATGATTTTCGTTCCTTTGTGAACCGAGCCTGTTTAATATTTCTAAAAAATTTTTGTTTCGAAATGAAGAGCATTCTTTTACCTTGGAAATACATTCATCGAAAATTTAGATTTACAGTTCGTCATTTATTAAATAAGTAATTCTTAATGGACTAATGAAAGTTGTCGAGGTTATTTCCCTTTGATATGGAATATCTTTTCAGTTCCAAATAGAATATTTCCAGTGTAGTTTTCCTTGTATGGTGTCGCAAGAATCATTTCCACCTTCGTCCTTCTTCAGGAATTATTATTGTTTAAAGTTCATTTTATGGATATTGTTTATTTGATGGTTTTCCAAAACCAAACAAAAGTTAATCAACATTTAGCAGTCCACAAATTTCGATACGAAAATTTTTTGGCAAATGAAAAAACATCAAGGTCACCTTGAGTTTTTAAAAATCAATATTCATTTTTAACTTCATAATATTGTAGCTGATGTCCAAACAAATCCAACGACCTACATTGTTGTATTCTTAAAGTAAAATGGCGGTCGCTAGCAACGTAAACAAAACGTGTAGTATTTTGGATAATAGTTTTCCTGATCCGGTGGAAGTCTGCATGGCGGAAATAAATCGAAGTAATCGCAGCAAATAGGAACATTGCCCTCGGCTACCGCCTTATCCAAACAATAGTCTTACTTTTACTTTCGAAAGAGTAGTTCAGGACGTCTTGATCAGGCCGACCGCAACGTTGCCCTCTTTCTCTTTCTATTAATGTTAATGCGGTTCTCGAAAGGTTGTAAATTCACCTGCATCGTGCTATTATATTATGCAATATGTATTTATATAAGAAAATGTTTCAGCCGAAAAGGTTCGAGATCGCAATCTTTTTTAGTCAGGCGAGCCACGATAAAATCTAAACGAAATACAATAATTCGCTCCTCGTAGCGACATAACCTCACTTTACACAACCAAAACTGATCAAATGATCGCTAATTGAAAACGCTTTAATTAATAACCACAGGCGCCTCGTAGAAAGTACTCTTCCTATATTACTTCTCAAAATAAAAACAACAAGATTTAATTAACCAGTTACAGGTTTAATAGCAAAAATAATAGCTTCATGCATACTTGATCGGACGATTGTGAAATAAATCCGACATTGTAGGTGGAATTGATTTAGACAATTACACACCTGGAAACAGGGGAATGGAGCTGGTGGATAAAATAGTCTCAGAGAAGTATTTTAAGATAGGACAGGTCTACGCCGCGGCGCTGTTCTTCCTTTCTCTGGAAAGTCAGACCTAGAGGGCCTAGACAAGGCGTGGTAGAGCCTGGCCGGGGCCGATTGCTTTCAACTAGATCGACCGAATGTGTCCGTACCTCTCACTGTATGTGACTGGCATGCTCTAACGCTGATTATAGGAGCCTTGCCTAGGCGTCACGATTTTCCCGGCCAGATGGAGAGTCATTAGACTATACACGCTTCTATTGAAACAGCCCGCTCTGTTCTCAGTAATCATGACGGACCAGGGAACTACCACGGTTTCGTACGACTTTAATTGAGCCCGGCCGATGATCAACGACGATAACCAACCAAAAACATTGATTTAGCTACCTGAGTCCCTTCGAAGTCCCCTAAGCTCGCTGATCAAAATTGTCCGGGAGTTGTGAGGACCGATGATGATCAT